>JAJOOO010016640.1:0-17429 GCA_029582685.1 Solanum piurae | reverse complement strand
TGGATTTTGTGATACTTTCCATTCTCTTATTTTTCGAGGCTTCTTGGAGATTTGTGAGGTAGCTGTTTGTGATCTCAGCAGACCTTCTTACTCTTATTTATGATCTCGTTCTATTCTAGAAACAAGGTCATTTGAGACTTGTGTTTTTTTTTCTTTTGAATCAATTGTAATACTTTAGAGGCTTGTACATGTGACAACCGGATTTTGGGGGTATTTTGAGTTAATTATGAAATTTTTCGCATTTTATTGTAATGGGTGAGTGTTAGGCTGACTTGTCTTGGTGGGATAAGACAAGTGCCATCACGTCCATTTTTGGGTCGTGACAAATACACAATAGAGTGTATAACTAATGCTTGCATTAGTTATACATGGTATGAAAAAGTGTACCAAACAAAGTATTGCTAATACACACATCTAATGCATGCATTATATTCCTAATACACTCTACCAAATGACCCCTAAGTGGTCTACCTTAACTTATCGATATTATATGTTTTACTGAAATAGATTTCGTGAAAAATTAACTATATTCTATCTTAATTACGAAATGGTGAATTTAAAATATAAATTTGATCGATTTAACCTTTAGGTTCTTATCGTTGAACCCATTAAACTTTTAAAATTATAGGTCTAAAATCATTTCTTATCTTTTAAAATAGTAATTTATTTTTATATATAGCTATATTTTGTGTTGAAAGTATTGAGATCGGTTGAACCCATTGACTATATGTTATATCATCACTACTAATAGTTTAAATATAAACATTAATTTGGTTTAACTATATAAATTAAATTATAATGATTAAAAAAAATTTAAAAAATTCAATGTGAAGACTTGAAAATTTTGAAAGATTAAAGAGAAAAAAAGATTAATTAAAAGAAAAAATGTGCTACCAATAATCATTTAGAGAAGTGTTACTGCCACTTTTAGAAAGAAAAAAAGAAGAGAAGATAGATATAAGATTTAAATTTCTAAACTCACTAAAAAAGGTGCACTAAATCATCATCACATTATATGAAATTTCAATCAGGTTCACATGTTTATATTTAAATATTTTTAAATAACATATACTATTATATATGATCTAGAAAAGGGAACGTGGATTCCCAGAGAACCCCCCTATATAACCTTGGTTACTTTTGTCTTTTTATTACTATTAGTTTTAGTATCATACGTAAATTATGTCTAGTTTATGTTAACCCCAAATTTTAAAGTCCAAAAAAAAAAAATCTTCATACTCAACCGTAGTGACTATTTAATTTCTTGCTTAGAAAAAGGTACTTAAGTATATGAATAGATAATAGCAACCAATTTTATTTTATTTATTTATTTATTTGTTTGCTTTTCTTTTCTTTCCGTTATTTAATTTATTTTTCAATAGGCTAAAAATTTGTAGCGTTTTCTTTGAAAATTGATGTACTAGTGTTGAATAGGGTTTCATTTTATAATTTATATGACCATAACTTTGTATATGCATTTCGGTTTCGAGGAATCAATGACTTTTGCGTAAATTCTATATTTATATAGAGAAATCTATTATATATTTTGAAGCTTGCCTTTATATACCAAACCATAACCTCCTTGGCCTAGTTTCTCGTTAAAATTCCTAGTACTCCGGCAATCTCGGACATATTAATCGATTATTTGGCCTTATAGAAACAACCTAGGAAAGGTCATCAACCTACATAACCAACTTCTCATACAAAGAAAATCAGGTATCACACCGATCCCTATAATTCAAACTTCTTTTTACCTAGTTCTTGTACTATTAGTCTATTACAATAAAGAAAGTATTTTGCAGCAATTATTCAGCATTCTATGTAAATATCGCTAAAAACTTTATTAGTAACTTTGAATTGAATGCAATAGCATTCACTCAATTATCGCTAAATATTTTTGTGGGCAATAGAAGAAAAAATCTCTTGCTACTAATGACTGAGTTTTTGTTTCTTGATAATGAGTTTTGAGACTAACACGTGGACATCTTATATTGGTCAAAGCCTTTTTAAAAAGAGAGAAGGTACAATTACCCTAGACTATGACCGAAATCTCATAGATACAATTTAACTAAACTAAAGTTCTATTACCCTCCTGAACTCATTTCTTTTGTGATTATGTACACCTTTTTAGCCTTCGTGACCTCCAAACATCTCTCACGTACCTCTACTAAGTGGAGTCACAAAGTGTGCCACGTAAGTCAAAAAGAGTACAAAATTTCAAAAGAAATGAGTTTGGGGCAATAGTACCTTAGTTTAGTTATTTAGCATTCTATATAAAAATCGCTAAAAAATCTCTTGCTACTAATGACTGAGTTTTTGTTGAAATTTGAACGCTTTGATAATGAGTTCTGAGACTAACACGTGGACATTTTATATTGGTCAAAGCTTTTTTAAAAACAATATCCTGGTTTATGAGTAATAGGACCAACCTTTTTTTAAAAAATGTGGGTCACCAGAATTTTGGTGATAAGTTGGGGTTACTCATGTCTTTTTTCTTTTAATTAGTTTCATATTTAAACTATAATTTGCGTTAACCCCTAATTATAAAGTCAAAAAAAAACAACTACATACTCAACCGACTATCTGAAGAAAAACTGTTTAATTTCTTGCTTAAAAAAAGGAACTTAATTAAATATACCAAAAAAAAAAATTATGTTGTTTAATTTATCCTCAATGTATTTTTTCTTTAGGCTAAATTGATCATGGTTTCAGTTTATATGATCATAACTTTGTATATGCTTTTTCCGGATACCGTGTGCATGATTCAGTAACTTTTGCGTAAACTCTATATTTATGAGAAATGTATTAGTATATATATAAGAAATATTTGTTGGGAACTCAGTAACAAAGTAGTCGTTTGTTCTAGGATAGTGAAGAAACCTCTAATTAAGCTTAGTTGGCCTTATTGTATATTGGGGTTCGATTCTCTTTGGGTACATATATAAATAAGTTTTCTTGTTGGACCTAATGAAGTTGGAAAAAACCTTGAGTGACGGGTAGAATCCTTTGCATTCGATTAAAATTACATGACAACTCAGTTGGTTAGTTACCTGAACTTCCACTTTGTTGATTGGTGAGAGTTCAATTCATCAGTTTAGTGAACTTGTTGAGCATAAGTTTAGTGTACGTAATTTACATGTGTGTCTTATGTCAATCAATAAAATTATATTGATTAAAATTACATGACAAAATACTTGACAACGTATGAAGAATCTTAGTAGCTCAGTTGGTTGATCAAGAATGAAATAATTGACGGGGAAAACCACATACGTTTTTGTGAGTTTCCTATCTGAACTATCAGGTGTACTTCAGATGGGAAACTCACAAAAAATGATACTTCAGTGTGTTTTAGACCATTATCTCAAAACAGAATGGTCGATGTGTCTGTCAATTTGTTAGTATTATCTTGAAAAATTCTCTAGATTGATTCTCTCGTGGAAGGGTTTCACGGCAAAAGTTGTTTATCATATCGATTACAAATGTCAACAAGAACCGTAAATGTTGCAATAGTGATCTGGTATACAGTTTGTAGGGCAATCGAGGTTTTGTACATCCTCAACAAGTTGAATAGTCGATAAGGAAGAAGAAGAAAAGAAGGTAACCATATGTACCGTAACAAGAAGTTTTTGGGAATTTAAGTCATTCTTGTGATGTCTTTGATGCTTCATATTATAGTAAGGATCGGAGATTAATGTCTTCCAAAATTTTGAAACACATTTGAATCGGAGAAGAGGTAACACGGGTAACCTACTGAGGATGTCCATAAGTATTTCCTCTTAGAAGTCAATTCCCATGGCCTAAAAAGGGCAAAAGAAGTGTTTTAGACCTCGTGATAATGAAAGACTACGGTGTAAAGGAATCTTAGACCGAGATTATTAATCTAAAAGAGACTCATTTTCATTCAATCGTACCAAAATATAGGTTTGCAGATGGTGATATTCTACTCTGCTGCAAATTGGATAGTCATTCTGTATTTATGACATCCAAAGGACCATTTGGATTATGGCCTCAAATTGATATTTATCAAGATGGTGTCGTTTATACAGAAAGCTTGATTTCTCCAAAATCACTTATTTTGCGTTTGATTAATTATGTATGATCAAGAATAAACAATTATGTCATCGATCAATGACCCTTTTTATCATCGCTTTTTTCAAGTTATGGTTCCTTTAATATTTTTGTATAAAAATATAGACACATTATCTTAAATAATAAATACAAACACATTTTGCTTGTTTTATTTTGCCCAGCTCCACAACAATCTACTCTTTTTGTTTGTTTTAGCTCAGCTCCACAAAAAATGTCTAGGTAATATAATTAATCTATTTTTTCCCTTTTGAAAAGCTTATTTTCTGTCTATTGCTATCATTTAGGTGTTTATATATCTATGGGCTAGATTGAGATGTTTTATTATACGTTATCTAATTGATTTATGTCTATTTTATTGTTAACCAGTTATTTTGTAGCCGAAAGAGGTTTTCATATAGTTGTAGTTTTACCAGACAAGTGTTTCTTTTCCCATTACTTCTTATAAGTATTCATGAAACTGTTGTATATGCATATTTTCTTTAAGACATGATAATCGTATTATATTCCGTAATATAACTATATTTGCATAATATAAATTTTTGTAATAGAGTTTATTGGATTATATTTTATTAAAGTTATTTTTTTTAGTAAATTATAAATGTATACCTCACACTATAATTTCATTATAGAATATAATTTTAATTTTTAAATTGTTAACAATATTATGTAACAATTAATATCGCTACACGTGCAAAGCACGTGCCTAGAGACTATTATTCATATAAAATTGAAGAACAACAAGCAACTCCATATGACATAAAAAACAATCAAATCTAGTTAGGATTGAACATAGGAAATATTATTTTACCATAAATTCAAGAAAATAAAATTAAAAAAAGTGGGAACAAACATTGCTAAATAAAAAAGAACCTACGGGGGGGAAGCGAAAAGAAACTTAAAATGAACTGCAGATCCAAGTTGGCATCTCCAGCATAAGCATCGATACTTACTAGATTGAACTGAACTGCGGAGTGGGAAGGCTCAAAGTTAAAAATTGAATTACGATTTTACACCTACTATAAATCAAGTTATAAAGCATTTAACTATTCAAATATTAAATTGTATCATTTTTATTAATTGTTAATAACTTTTGGACTTCTTTTGATTAATTCCTAATTAAATACCTATATCTTTAAAATTATAATAATAGTGTAATAATAATAGCTTAAATTAGTAAATCCAAAATTTTGTACATAAATTACTCAACTTTTCATATCATTTTCCGTAAAAGAATCCAAAACTTTTCATAAAAAGAATTAATTTGAAACATCAAAATACCCCCTTCATTTGGTGTTTTTTGGACATTTTATTAAAGATGTATTTGTAATTGTTGTATTTTATTACTCACTACATACAAGTTTTTGTAGAATTTTAGATATTCTAATAGATTTATTAAAATTCATATAAAACACACGGGCGAAGCACGTACCCATAAACTAGTATGAAACAAGGGGCAAAAAAAAGATTAAAAAAAAGAAATAGATGAAAAAATGAGTTTTGAATAGGAATATACTTACCCTCACAAAATTTGAATCCTTCATAGTAAGAGAATTGATGAGCACAAAAAAATTGATTTTAATGAGGAAGCAAATCGGTACCCTCTTTGTCATGTTTATAGTCCTCCTGATCGTTGAGTTATTCCCTTAATACTTGAAATGAACGTAGAAACAAAATAATGTCGGCCTACGGATTCAAACGCCTCCTCTCAATTGCTAATATATTTTATATTCTAATGTATTTATTAAAATTCACATAGAACACACGTGCGAAACACGTACCCCAAACTAGAATGAAGTAAGGGACAAAAAAAAAAAAAGATGAAAAAATGAGTTTTGAATAGGAATAAACTCACCCTCACAAAATTTGAATCCTTCATAATAAGAGAATTGATGAGCACAAATGAATTGATTTAAATGAGAAAGCAAATTGGTATCCTCTTTATCGTGTTTATAGTCCTCCTGATTGTTGAGTTATTTCCTTAATATTTGAAATGAACGTAGAAGTAAAATAGTGTCGGCCCTACGTATTTAAGTGCCTCCTCTTGATTGCTAATATATTTTAGATATTCTAATTCATTTATTAAAATTCACATAGAACACACGTGCGAAGCACATCCTAGAAACTAGAATGAAATAATGGGGGATAAAAAGAAAAAAAAAAGAAATAGATGAAAAATGAGTTTTGAATAGAAATAAACTCACCCTCACAAATTTTGAATCCTTTCTAGTAAGAGAATTGATGAGCACAAATGAATTGATTTAAATGAGGAAGCAAATTGGTACCCTCTTTGTCAGGTTTATTATCCTCGTGATCGTTGAGTTATTTCCTTAATACTTGAAATGAACGTAGAAGCAAACTAGTGTCGGCCCTACGGATTCAAACGCCTCCTCTCGATTGCTAATTAGTATATCCACAATTTTGTACATAAATTACTCAACTTTTCATAACTTTTTTTGTAACTCCTCTCATAAATCAAATAATTTATGTGGATAAAGTATTATCTTTTATGATAAATAAAGAAATTTAATAATTTAAAAGGGTGCAAATCTGCAAAACGGAAAGACATAATATCCTATTGTTTAATTTTTTTTCTTTATTTGCTTTACTATTCATATTCATAATTCATATCTAATTACCTATTCAATTGTTACACTCTTAATATCCATAACTCTCATCTTTTCATATTCATAATCATCAAATATTTAATTTAAAACTTAAAGATATCTTTTACTATTCCTTCATTTTTATTTATATGAGTTCATCTTTTTTGTTTCATGAAACCCCTACCCAAATTATCATTTTTATTCTATAGTTAAAATAGATGGAGAAGAGAGACTCTTGAATTTTAATTGGATATGAGGCAAGGAGTCGATAAGAACTCGGAAAATTATGTACTAATTTTGTAAATATTTTTTCAATTATATTATTATTGATTAAAGTCCTAAGAAGGATGTATACATTGTATTTTTTTCTTCTATATTTTTTTATGTGTGTTTTTTCTCTATTAGAATTCTATCTTTAGTTTTCTATGAATGCATTATTACCGTAACTTTATATTTTTATTTGGGCTCAAATTAACCATTTGTGACTTTATGGAAAGTTTGCTAACTATTAACCAAAGTTCAAAAGATACCATTTGTTGCTTAAAAAGAATTAATTTGAAACATCAAAATACCCTCTTTCATTTGGTGTTTTTTGGAAATTTTATTAAAGATTTATTTGTAATTGTTGTATTTTATTACTCATGACATACATGTTTTCATAGAATTTAAAATATTCTAATATATTTATTAAAATTCACATAGAACACACGTGCGAAGCACGCACTCATAAACTAGTGAAATATGGGGCAAAAAAGGGGTGTGGGAGAATTAGATGAAAAAATGAGTGTTGAATAGGATAAACTCACCCTCACAAAATTTGAATCCTTCGTAGTAAGAGAATTCATGAGCACAAATGAATTGATTCAAATGAGAAAGCAAACCTGTACCCTCTTTATCATGTTTATAGTCCTCTCGATCGTTGAGTTATTCCTTAATACTTGAATTGAATGTAGAAGCAAAATAGTGTAGGCACTACTGATTCAAACGCATCCTTTCGATTGCTAATAAATTTTAGATATTCTAATATATTTATTAAAAATTACATGGAACACACGTGTTAGCAAACCGGTACCCTCATTGTCTTGTTTATAGTCCTCCTGATCGTTGAGTTATTCCCTAAATACTTGAATTGAATGTAGAAGCAAAATAGTGTCGGCCCTACGGATTCAAATGCATCCTCTCGATTGCTAATATATTTTAGATATTCTAATATATTTATTAAAAATCACATAGAACACACGTGTTTCGCACGTACCCAGAAACTAAAATGAAATAAGGGGCAAAAAAAGGAAAAAAATGAAATAGATGATAAATGACGTTTGAATAGGAATAAAGTCACCCTCACAAAATATGAATCCTTCGTAGTAAGAGAATTGATGAGCACAAATGAATTGATTTAAATGAGGAAGAAAATCGGCACCCTCTTTGTCGTGTTTATAGTCCTCCTGATCGTTGAATTATTTCTTTAATACTTAAAATGAACGTAGAAGAAAAATGGTGTCGGCCCTACAAATTCAAACGCCTTCTCTCGATTGCTAATATATTTTTCTGAAAATGAAGAAGTGAAAAAGAGTGATATTTTATGTGTTCTCTTGAATGCTGAGAGAAAACTACGTTTGTTCAATTTTGGCAATTCAAGTATTGTTTTTCCAAGAATGGCTTTTAAAGTGCAACGATAACGATAGTTTTGAATAAATTATTGTCATGAATTATTTTTTATTTGTCATAATAGCAGTGATATTTAACACTAATTGAAAAAGTTATTCTAAATTTGTCATTTCTTTCTTTCACTTTCGACCAAAATGACTTTTTGAATTTATTTAATAATGTTTCATGTGAGCAGAGTACACAATAATTATGTTTTTATGATCTTTTCAAAAATGGCTAATTTTAATTTACTAGATATTATCTACTCTTCATATTCACACTAGTAGGTAATACTCTCTTCAAATAGTTCTCAAAAAGTTTATGAAATACAATCAAATTCAGGACTATCTAATTTAATAAGTATATATCTACATTAATTCTTATTTTAGCCAAATGAATTCAAATAATTTTCACAAAGTTAATCTGATTCAATACTCAATTTCAACAATAAGGTTCAGTATTAGTTTTCTTACAAAAACAAAAAGACATTAGTAATTAATTTTGCTCAAAAGTTTTTAAGTTCTATTCTACTTAGAAAAAATATATTGAATTAAAATAAGAAATTAAGAAATTAATCATTTTATTAGTAAATTATAAATGTATACCTCACACTATAATTTCATTATATATTATAATTTAAAATTTTAAAGTGTTAACAATGTTATGTAACAATGAATAAGGGTTACACGTGTAAAACACGTGCTCAGAGACAAGTATTCATATAAAATTGAGAACAACAAGCAACTCCATAAGACATAAAACAATCAAATCTAGCTAGGATTGAACATAGGAAAAAATATTTTACCATAAATTCAAGAAAATCAAAATAAGGGGAATAAACATTCCTAAATAAAAAAAAAACTAGGAGGAAGGCGAAAAGAAACTTAAAATGATCTGCAGATCCAAGTCCGCATCTCTAGCGTAAACATCAATACTTACAAGACTAAAACTGAACTGCGGATATATATATATATCAAAGTTAAAAGTTGAATTACAATTTTACTCTTACTATAAATCAAAATGTTATGAAGATTTAACTATTTAAATATTAAATTATATCATTTTAATTAAAATATAATAACTTTTGGACTTCTTTTGATTAATATATATATATCTTTATAATGATAAAAATAGTAATAATAAAAGCTTAAATTAGTAGATCCAAAATTTTGTACATAAATTACTCAACTTTTCATAATTTTTTTCGTAACTCCTCTCATAAATAAATAATTTATGTGGATTAAGTATTATTTTTTATGATAAATAAGGAAATTTAATAATTTAAAAGGGTGCAAATCTGCAAAACGGAAAGACATAATATCCTATTGTTTATTTTTATTTTTTCTTTATTTGCTTTATATTCATAATTCACATCTAATTACTTATTTAACTGTTACACTCTTAATATCCATAAGTCTCATCTTTTCATATTCATAACCATCATTTTTATCTATATGAGTTCATCTTTTTTGTTTCATGAAACCCCTACCCAATGTTATTATTTTTACTCTATAGTTAAAGTAGATGGAGAAGAGAGTCTCTTGAATTTTTTATTGGATATGAGGCAAGGAGTCGATAAGAACTCAGAAAATTATGTACTAATTTTGTATTTATTTTTTCAATTATATTATTATTGATGAAAGTCTTAACAAGGATGTATACATTGTATTTTTTTCTTTTTACATTTTTGTGTGTTTTTTCTCTATTAGACTTCTAACTTTAGTTTTCTATGAATGCATTATTGCCGACTTTATATTTTTATTTGGGCTCAAATTAACCATTTGTGACTTTATGGAAAGTTTGCTAACTATTAACCAAAGTTCAAAAGATACCATTTGTTGCTTAATAAGAATTAATTTGAAACATCAAAATATCTCCTTCATTTGGTGTTTTTTGGATATTTTATTAAAGATTTATTTGTAATTATTGTATTTTATTACTCATTACATACATGTTTTCATAGAGTTTTAAACATTCTAATATATTTATTAAAATTCACATAGAACAGAAGTGCGAAGCACGTACCCAGTATGAAATAAGGGGCAAAAAAAGATTAAAAAAAGAAATAGATGAAAAAATGTGTTTTGAATAGGAATAAACTTACGCTCACAAAATTTGAATCCTTCATAGTAACAGAATTGATGAGCACAAATGAATTGATTTTAATGAGGAAGAAAATCGGTACCCTCTTTGTCGTGTTTATAGTCCTCCTCATCGTTGAGTTGTTCCCTTAATACTTGAAATGAATGTAGAAGCAAAATAGAGTCGGCCCTACGGATTCAAACACCTCCTCTCGATTGCTAATATATTTTAGATATTCTAATATATTTATTAAAATTCACATAGAACACGCGTGTAAAGCACGTACCCAGAAACTAGAATGTAGTAAGGGGAATAAAAAAGAAACATGAAAAAATGAGTTTTCAATAGGAATAAACTCACCCTCACAAAATTTGAATCCTTCATAGTAAGAGAATTGATGAGCACAAATGAATTGATATAAATGAGGAAGCAAATCGGTACCATCTTTGTCGTGTTTATAGTTCTCCTAATCGTTGAGTTATTCCCTTAATACTTGAAATGAACGTAGAAGCAAAATATTGTCGTCCCTACAGATTCAAACGTCTCCTCTTGATTGTTAATATATTTTAGATATTCTAATATAGTTATTAAATTCACATAAAACACATGTGTGAAGCATGTACCCAGAAACTAGAATGAAATAAGGGGGAAGAAAAAAAGAAATAGATGAAAATGAATTTTGAATAGGAATAAACTCACCCTTACAAAATTTGAATCCTTCCTAGTAAGAGAATTGATGAGCGCAAATGAAAAAATGATTTAAATGAGGAAGCAAATCGGTACCCTCTTTGTCATGTTTATAGTCCTCCTGATTTTGAGTTATTTCCTTAATACTTGAAATGAATGTAGAAGCAAAATAATGTCAGCCCTATGGATTCAAATGTCTCCTCTCGATTGTTAATATATTTTTCTGAAAATGAAAAAGTAAAAAAGAGTATCTTGTGTTTTATATGTGTTTTCTTGGATGGTGAGTAGTTTTCTTAAAAACTACATTTACTCAATTTTGACAATTCAATTATTATTTTCCAAAAAAGGGATTTTAAAGTGCAATGATAATGATATGGACATTCGAGAGTTTTGAATCAATTATTGTCATGAATTGTTTTTATATGTCATAATAATAGTGATATTTAACACTAATTGAGAAAATTATTCTATATTTGTCATTTCTTTCTTTCACGTTTGACCAAAATTACTTTTTAAATTTATTTAATAATGTTTCATGTGAGCAGAGTACACAATAATTATGTTTTTATGATCTTTTCAAAAATGGCTAATTTTTAATTTACTAGATATTATGTACTCTTCATTCACACTAGCTAGTAGATAATACTCTCTTCAAATAGTTCTCAAAAAGTTTATGAAATACAATCAAATTCAGGACTATCTAATTTAATAAGTATATATTTACATTAATTCTTATTTTGACCAAATGAATTCAAGTAATTTTCACAAAGTTAATCTGATTCAATACTCAATTTCAATAATCAGGTTCACTATAAGTTTTCTTACAAAAAAATAATAATACATTGATAATTAATTTTCCTTAAAAGTTTTTAAGTTCCATTCTACATAGAAAAATAGATTGAATTAAATTAAGAAATTAAGAAATCAACAAATCATTTTTTTATTTTTTCGTGTTTATATAATGTTTCTTTTTTACCATTGAGTTATTCCCTTGAACAATCAAGTTAGATATTCTACACGGGAATTTAAAAAATAAAAGAATTAGTATTTTTATTCTCTCAATTTATGTGATATTTTTTAACTTTTTAGTCGGTCTCCGTAAAAAAAATATTTTTATCTATTTAGTAGTAAATCTAACATTATAAAAAAAAATTATTTTACCTTTTTAATGTGATAGAAATTCACAGTGGGACGTTTAATGAGATGATTTATCGCCACAAAAAAATCATTGATTTATTATAAACCAAAAGTCTCAACGCTCTTCCTTTTCTCTTCTGAATTATGTGACCAATTAACACCTACACATAAATTAAGACAAACAAAATATATATAACAAAAACGTGTTCAAGAATTCACAGACGTAAAAGACAAATGGTGTGAAGTTACACAAATAGTGCATGAGTATTACATAATGCAACGTTACAATCAAGGGAGGATCTAGCTTCGGGTTCACGAAAATCCACTAGCTTTGCTCAAGTCCTATAAATATATTAAAATATACACTAAATATTTATAAATATTTTACTATGAATCTAGTTATTATCGCATAATGAATTGAAATTGATGTACGTAGGAACACATAAACTATAAATTTTGAATTCCCCTCTATTCCTACAATTTGTTTTAAAGTTTTAAAGTTCTACTCTACAAGTTTCAACAATCTTTCTTTTCTCTTTTAAACTATGTGACTAATCAACACCTATGCATAAATTAAGACAAACAGATCATATTTAACTAAAAGTGTGTTCAAAGATTCACAGACGTAAAAGACAAAAAAAAGGTGAAGTTACACAAAAATAGTGCACGAGTATTATATAATGGAACGTTACAATCAACGGCGAATACAACTTCAGGTTCACGGAAATTCCACTAGTTTTTGCTCAAATCCTATAAATCTAATCAAATATTGACTAAATATTTATAAATATTTGACTATGAATCTAGTTATTATCGTATAATGACTTGAAATCGATGTAGAAATCCCATAAACTTTAAATCTTGAATTATTCTCTAGGCCTACGATTTGTATTACAAGTTTCTGGGCACGTGCATTGCACGTCTGTCACATGCAAGTAGTACATACTATATAAATCAGATTAAAAATATGTTACTAATGAAATATAGAATAAAGTGAAAAAGTACAAGTTGATAAAGATGAATAGTCAACTTATTCAAATGGCTTCTTTGCTGAACAATAGATGATTAAATATTATTTGAAACTGCAAAATTGAACAACTAAATTTATGTCACGACCCAGACCGTCGTGATTGACACTCACGCTAACCGTCCGGTGGGAGAACCATTACTACAACCAACTAAGCAGCCTTAACCAAAATACTACACATTTAAAGATACGGAAGCAGGTTTAAATGGGGGAAAAATGGAGTCCCCATAAACTCCAAAGGTTTAAACAAATAACTAACCAAACTAATGCGGAAATTCAACCCCTAGAACTTGAAAGTCATTGTACCAAAACTCTACTAACGACAAGTCTAAGAACAAGGGGTACAACCCCGAAACCAAACAACACCTTAAGCAAATAGTCTGAGTCCGAAAAGAATGGACTTAAACAAGAAAGATCCATGGTAGCCCGAAAGAACTAGCTCACCCTTGAATCCGGTCACGCTCAATAGTCACCTAGCTGAGGTCTATCAATAGTCACCTGAAGATAGCCTGTACTCAACAAAGAAAGAGCAAGTGCAGTATCAGTACACAATCATAGTGTACTGGTAGGATCACGCGGCTATCCCAATAAGTGAAACACATGCAAGTAATCACAACATTATAAAACAGGCATATACCGAACATATACAATATTAGTCATCTTTTCAGGATTAATGTAGCATCATACTTACACATTGATTATCAATTTAGAGCAACATACAATCTTCCAATATCAATAATCATTAGATATGAACGTAATCATCACAAGTAGATACACAACACAATTCAATGCTCCTCTCACGGAACCTAATTCAATGGTCCTCTCATGGAACCCACACCAAACAATTAGCATATCGGAACGTGGTACCCGATCCAATATTTATGCCAGAACGTGGCAACCGATCCCATAATTATGTCGGAATGTGGCAACCGATCCCATATTTATGCCGGAACGTAACAATCGATCCAGTTAGTGTGTCGGATCATGACACTTGCCCATTCAACAAACCACAATCACAATCACAATGTATATTCTCACAATCATGCAACAAGAGGTCATTCATGGCATACAATTATTCAATTAGCCTCATTTACGATTAGGGTGATCAATAATGCAGCATTTGCATACATACATGCATTACAATAAAGCAATTACAAACATATATCACACCAACATGATATCACAATCATCACCTACCTCGAAATAAGCTTGAAACCCTAAGAAACTTGATCCTTCAATTTTTGGATTCATTCCGCTTGTTCTTGATCTACAAACAATCATAATAACACAAAAATCAATAAACCATCACTAATTGCCCGAATTACTAACAATTCTATGAACCCTAGATCAAACCCATGATCCCAAGTATCCAAATAGGGTTGTTTCCACCATAGAATCTAGATCAAAACCCTCCCCATCGATAATTACCCATTATATTACGTTCTACGGATCAAAAAATGGATTCAGGGAGTGAAAAACTTACCTTTAGCTTCAAGAATGGTGGAAAACTGTCGAGAGTCACCTAGGTTCGTTCCTTAACTCTAAAAATTGAAAAGTTCATAATAAAGTCATTTTTGGGAGTTTATTTACGAATTTAAGTCGCGTCTGGCCTGCCGCAACGGTCCTCACCCCTCTACAGCGGCCCCGCCAGAGCGACCAAAACCACCGCCAAAGCGGCTTGCACGAAACAGTGAGCTATTTTAATAATTCGAAGATCACCATTTCACAACACACCATCATCACATGACACTCAGAAAATATCCGTTTATGCTAAGATCAGTTTCGGGAGTTCTACTCGCCCGAATTTAATTACGTAAAGTCGTACGGGTTCCTTAACGAGTTATCTAACTACTCATATAATCAAAATTATAAATAAATCACCCGATTGTTACCATATTTCCCTACACCTTAATGACTCTGATTTCGTCCAAATCTGAACTAGGTTGGGAAAATCCAAATACTACGAAAAAGCTTTCTAGCTCCAATTCTTTCCCAATTGGCTTTTCCATAACGACAGAAATCAGGTCGTTACAATTTAGCTAGTTAGGAAAAATGTATAATGAATTATATTTTGAGAAACATATAATATATTCATATATTACATAATACTCTTTCATAAATGATGTTCTTGATGTGTATTCCATTTTGTATTTTTGTTTACGTATTTCAATGGTTAGAGTAGTTTCATTATTCACTTATAATTCTATAATTAGGAAACCATTAATTAACCAGTGTAATTCCACATATGGGATTGGGGCAAGGTAGTACACGAGTATTACATAATGATATGCTACAATCAAGGATGGATTCAACTTTGGATTTACGAAAATCCAGTAGTTTTTTCTCAAATTTTATAAATCTTTTAAAATATTTAGGGATCAGGCACAAGTACCCCCTAGACTATGATCGAAATCTCAGAGACAACTAAGGTCCTATTACCCCCATGACTCCACGCAATTGAGGCGCGTGGGAGATATTTGGATTCCACATAAGCCAAAAAGGTGCATAAAATTACAAAAAAAAATGGGTTCAGGGGGTAATAGGACCTTAGTTTAGTTAAGGTGTATCTCTGAGATTTCGATCATAGTCTGAGGGTACTTGTACATTTTCCCAAATATTTATAAATATTTGATTGTAGAATGAGTTACAATCAAACTATATATCAAGCTTAAGTCATCAAGTTAATGTACATATACACTATTGTGATAAAAGTTATGCCGTTAATTAGAGAGTTCACCGTTAACTTGCCAATGAATTTTGAAAATGAACCTGTGAAAAGGGTAATTAATGAAGAACATACAACTGAAGAAGCAGTTGGCGAAGTTTATAAGGTGACTTAAATTGAAATTTGTAAATCAACTAATACAATTCAACATTTAAAGAAATGATTGAAATACAACCTTGGAGGTGGAAGAATTAAGTCATAGCATCCTTTTCTTCGTTGCCTTTTTGATTTTCTCTACATTTTCCAATTATATTCATCTTCAACAAGTGACAGCCTGGTAGTACACTGTCGAAATGCAAGGCAACTATATGAGATATACTCAAAATAAGTTAACAATTTATTTTGTTTTCTTCAATATTTAAGGATCAAAATTACAGAAGGAGAAAGTTGTTATGTTCATCAACGATACTTAATGTTAACGTAAGAAAATATAATAGACATAAGGTATATATGAATTACCATATATAGGTTGCTGATGGAACGGAATTTTGTACTTCTCGGTAGTCCCTGTGTGATGCGATAGTTTCCATTATTTTTATCTCTTGTCAACAGCTTTGAGCCACAATTGACGCCATTGTCGTTTGAAAAGCGATAAGAATTATTGAAAAGATTGTCTTCACCTATGACTTTGTTGAACTCTGGCTCACCTGAAAATCGTACATAACCAAATGAAAGGGTATGATAAACATAGAAAAAAAATGTATGTTCATAAGTTTAAAATCAAAATGGAATCAATATAAGTTCAAAAATTTAGAATCAATATGTGTTTAGCATCTTAGGCTCCACCCTATGCCATTTAGGTGCAGAGTTTCTATCCTAGAAAAATTATCGTTCTTTTTTCATTGATAAGATAGGATAATGTAACCAGTAATACTATGTATCCACATATTTAAATTTTAGAATCTTTCTCCATACAAAATAAATTAACATATTGTGAGATGTAAAATTATTCCTCAAGTACCTATGATGTTTTGTTGTTGTTGTTCAGGTAGTTCCTCTTCGATAGAGTTCTCTTGGTCCTTTCTTGTTTCACTTCCGTTGTGTTCTCCAATTATCTCCTTTTGTATTATTACCTATAAATTCACTTTGTTTTCTTAGAAATAATTGGTAAAGAAACATTTATTGTAGAATACAATGAGCAAGCTCAACGGAAAATTCATATTGACAGAAAGTAAATTTCCTTTCTCAAAATTAATAGTTCAAAATTGAAAAGAAAATTAAAATATTCCTTAAATTAAGTAAATAGACATAAGTCATTATTAATCAATTACCTCACATAGGTCAATAAGGGATTGAAACATAATCCTCTTTGATATTCCCTTATTTAAATGATCTTCTTCATCTTTATTCTCTTTTGGTGAAAGCTTTGATCTATTATCACCAAGGCTCTCAAACTCAGCTATTAATCATGCATAACCAATTCAAAAATAGA
>JAJOOO010016639.1:0-30265 GCA_029582685.1 Solanum piurae | reverse complement strand
CGTGCCCTTGAGTTATCTTTACTTTCAGTTTTGTTCTATTCGAGGACTATACTCTGAGACTTGTATATTTTTATTCGAATTCTGTATTTAGAGGTTTGTACATGTGACAACCAAATTCTGGGTAGTGTTGAGTCTTAATTAAAGTCTTCCGCTTATTTATTATCTTTTATTCTCGTATTTCTACTTCTCTATCGTTGTGGTTGGGTTAGGCTGACGTGTCCGGTGGGAAATGGACATGTGCCATCACATCCGGATTCGGGGTGTGACACTAACTCTCATCTTTATTTAAAATTTATCAACTTATTACTTATAGAACTATATTATTGATTCATATAATAATTGTCTCAATAAAATGTTGTTTTTCAATGTTGAATTGATAAAGTCTTGCTTAAAAATAATAATTAAAAAAAAGTATTTGAAAAAACCGTTTATAAAAAAGATATTAAGGAATAATTTACATCTAAAATTTAGAAAAATAAATAAATACAGATAAAATTTATTTAAATTTTAGGCCTTTAATTAAAATTTTGCTTTAGGCCTCGAATTATGTTGAGCTGCCCCTGTAAATAGTTATATTGTTAACACAACATTATGCTACTACAATTTGATTTCTCATTGCTTGTGTTGTGTTTCATAGGAATTGATAGAAAAATTATGGCACAAATAGAAATATGTAATATATATTGAGTTTATCACATGATAATGAAAATCTTATTACATTAGTCTTTCTTGCAGTACTTATAGCTAAGTACATAAACAATCACTAGAATGTGAAACTCAGAAACTTTAGATCTTGAATATGTCTCTGACTCTAAGATACTTACTTATCAAGTAGTTTCTTTTGGATCAATCAACTCATTGACAACATCATCTACATTGTATGATAATATAGGTGATATCGACCAGTTGAAAACCAAATTTTGCGTCAAGTTATAAAAGAGGTACAAACCACCTTCCATAATGTTCCAAGTGCACCTTTTACGTACGATATCGCACCTAGGTATATCTCTATAAAATTGAAAAATTAGGAAATTTCCATACCTAGGACCAGCAGTCATGTTACATAGAAGAGTAGGTTCTAATCTACCAGTATTGATTTCAACAGGATATCTATGAAGATTTGATTGTTTAAGGCCAACTCTTGGTTCAATAATATTACCATTCATTATACAATCAATGTATAATGGATCAATTAACTCACTAATGACATCAATGTTGAAGAAATTTGATGTTGCATTAAAGGGGAATGAAAATAGGGTTAAGAGATAAACCAAAATGGACAATTGGAATTTGAGTGAACAAGACATATTTTTCATGGCTTTTGTATAATGAGTTTTGTTTAGTCAAATTATTGGAGTTTGAGGGCTTTATATAGGCTATAATATAAGACACCTTATTATTTTTATACCATAAATAACTATGGGAAAATATAGAAAAAATACAATTACTTAACTTGCCTCATCACATCATCATCATAGATTCTAACTGCAAAGTTAAATTACCATTTTATCCATACACTAAATTAAAATATTTAACCAAAATGTCCATTAAAAATTAAACAACCATTTTTACCCTTTCAAAAATATATATTTGTACCAAAAATTATATTTACATTCAAATAAATGATAACCTGAAGTTCTTGAAGAGCCAAGCACTTAACGTGGTGCATGTATTCAATATCTTGGAACTTGGAAGTTTTCTTTGTTGTTATTCCTGTTCACTTTTACTTATACATTATTTTAAAAAATAATTTTTTTATTTTTACTGGTTATTTTTAATATAAAAAAATAAGTATCTTTTTAATATTATACTCATAGTATTAATTACTTATTTTTTAAATTACTTTTCAAAATTTAATATTAAATATTAATTAATAAAAATTGTATGTGATAAATAATTATATCGGTTATTACTTTTTATAGGAATATGCCAAATTCAAATATAACAAGTAAAAGTAAAAGGAGGACGAATATTAAATATGGAGAATGAGGAGTTTCTTTGGATAACTCAATATAAATTGTATTTTATTGACCAATTCAATACAAAATCACATTCATTGTACTAATTAAATTTTAATGGGAAAAGGAATATAACTCTTATCATTGAGAAGTTGATATACCTCATTATAAAAGTGATGTACATATGCTTTATTTTTTAAAAATGACTCATATATATCTCTATCGTTATAAAATTGGCTCACATATATCCTTGTCGTTATAAAAATGAAAATGAAAATATTAAAATTTATTTTTTAATTTTGTTTTATTATTTTAAAAATCATGTATTTGATCTTTCTACAGGTAATTATTTTTTGACCTCTTTACTTATTATTATTTGAATTTTTTATTTTTATTTTATTTTTTCATTCATTCTTTAATGTAAAAATAAGAGAAATAAAAAGAAAATATTGTGAATGAAAAAAGATTAAAAAGTTTTTAAAAATATGAAGAATGAGGAGTTTCCTTGGATAACTCAATATAATTGTATTTAATAGACCAATTCAAAACAAAACCACGTTCATTGTACTAATTAAATTATAATAGGAAAAGGAATATAACCTTATCATTTAGAGCTGATACACCTTCGTTATAAAAATTGTGCATATATATATGCTCCTATCGTTACAAAATAAATGACTTACATATACCTCTATAGTTATAAAATTCGCTCACATACACCCCTATCGTTATAAAAATGAAAAAAAATTATTTTTTTAAATTTTTTTTTGTTATTTTAAAAATCATGTATTTGATCTTTACAGATAATGATTTTTTGATTTCTTTAATTATTATTATTTGAGTTGTATATCTTATTTTATTTTTTTCATTCATTCTTTAGTGTAAAATAAGAGAAATAAAACGAAAAAAGTGTGAATGAAAAAAGATTAAAAAGTTTTTTAAGAAATTGAAAAATATTTTTTTGCGGCTATATTGTAATTTAGTTTTTATATTGGTAAAGAAAATATTTGGGGCATCTATAATAAATTTTACAAAAAAATAAGTGAAAAAATAAATTTGACCATCAATATAATAAATTCAAATTAGTCCATGAATAAAAATAGGCTAAAGAAAAAACGTGTGAGAGATCAAATATATCTCCACATGGATTATCTTTTTTTACTAAAAAGTTTAAAAACTAAATTAAAATTATTTTTATCACTTCCGTTAGAGGAAAAGGGTATATGTGAGTCATTTCCGTAATAATAAGGATATATGAGTCATTTTTCATAACAAGGAGTATATTACCTCTAAGTAACAAAGTTGATGGATATATCAGACCACTTTCCCAATTCTAATTGTTACTTATATATATTGACATCAATATTAATATATAAGAGTTATAAAAAGTAAGGTGTTAAATTGATTCTATATATTACGATTTAATGAATCGTGATTTAGTTTTTTACCTGGTTGATTTTACTATCTTCATTTGGAGAATTCATCAAATCGTAACATATTTGTTTGTCATTTAGAAAGTACCTCTCTGTTTCATAATAGTTGTCATATTTTATTTTTCAAGAGCTAAGTAATATCAACTCTGATTAATATTTTAAAATATATTTATCATCATATTGGGAAGAGATGAACTGTAAAATATAGTACTTTTTGTATAGTTTATGAATGTTAAAATATTAAATTAATTTAATTTAATTTAATTTTAAAAATTAATCAAATTAATTTTAAAAAGCTAGACATGACAATTGAAAAGAAACTGAGAGATATCACGTAAGGATATCCCAGTAAAAATGTTCCTAAATAAGTAGATGACAAAACTCTTTTTGGTAATAAGATTATGAAAATAAATGAATTTTATTTTAATGATGTCTTGCATCCTAAAACATGAGAGTCTAAAGAGAAAAAAATAATTAAAAAATATTCCAGTTATTATAATGTCCTCAAAGATAAGATAAGGATCGTTGTCATAATTAATTCGAATTAAAAAGATTTGAAAATAGTTGTTATAGTAGCATATTTTTCCTATATATATTATATACCATCAAAAAACATACAAATTTAATATTATTCAAAAACATTTTTCTTAATTATTTTCTCAGCATGGTTCACTTGTTAGTGAAAATCTTCTTCTTTTTATTTATCTTGCCCCATAGCATTCAAGGTGGTTACAAATGCAAGTTCTCTAATGGTTACCAAGTGCACATTCTAAATTATATTTCTACCAATCAACCCCCGCTAAAACTTCATTGTGCATCTGGAGATAATGATCTTGGCTTTCAATTTCCACCTGTGGGAACGGATTTCAAATGGGAATTTTGTGCGTCACATAGTACTTTATTCTTTTGTCATTTTTGGACGGGTCAGAAAACTGAAGTATTCGATGTGTTTAACGATCTAAATAATTGCATTCATGGTGGAGCTAATTTTGTTCCAAATGATACTAGAAGATGCATATGGCTAGTGAGGGATGATGGTTTTTATTTAGGTTATGAAGATAAAAATAGTGGTCAAACTGTTTACAAAAAATATCGTACTTGGTAAATGATGGATTTTTTATTTGTACAAGAATAACACAAAATGACATTTTTATATCAATAAACTATGTTATTTATCATGATTGTTTTTGTGCGATATATATATATATATATATATGAATGTATTATTTGGCGTCATTTTTAATTAATATGAGATATTGTTTGCAGATGAATACATATATTAACGTTGTGAAATTAAAGTTTCAATGCTTGTATCGAGACCATTTGCATAGGAAAAAACATAAAAATATACGATATAAACAACATGTATACATGCTTAATATTTCTTTTATTTAGATAAAATACAATAATTATAAAACACTTTATAATAAAATGACATAAAATGTAAAATGTGTCATGACAGCCTAAATATAATACCGCCAATAATGAAAAATCATAAAACAAATATATATTAATTAATACTTACGAATTACATTATAATTAATACTTTTTAAAATGTAAAATATTTCAAGAAATTAGATACATATAATGTCTTTAACATTATGCATCGTCGTATTTTCACGAGGGATTCGTCTTCAAAAGTTGTCAAGATAAAAGATTAATGAGTAATATGTTGCTCTCTCCGTTCATTTTTACTTGTCTTTTTAGGAACGATAGACAAAATGATAATTTTTTATATCTATTTGAACATATTTCTTCTGTTCATTTTACACGTCAAATTTTGATTTTCAAGAATCAAACGGCATAAACTTTGAAAAATATTTTAAAATGTATTTTTTTTCTTCCTATTAAAATGAGAAGTATTGCAATTTGCACCTTATAGTATTTTCATATAGTTTTCAAACATCTAAGTTTTAAATTTAAATATTAAATTATTGTAATTCAATTTAGCTCAGAAAAATTAGTCAAATTGACTCTTGTAAAGCAAAAATATGATTAGCAAAAAGAAATGAATGGACATATAAATTCAACATTATGAAATATTGGGAAATGAATATAGTATTTAATAATAAGGATAAAATATATATAAATATTAAAGTATCTCTTGATTTTTTAAACTAAGAAAAGAAAATTAAATATTCTTTTTTGTACCATGGACAAGCAAAAATAGAAATTTAATAACTTTTCATGCATTCATGAATATAAGATTACATAAAGAGTAATGTGTTCAATAGCTTTCCATTGTATGTAATTTAATAAATGTTTTGCTTATTCTAGTTGATTTTATCATCATTTTATGGATGATATATTTGATAAAGTGTCATTTTTTATCCATTTCTTTTTTTGGTACTAAAATTATGAAAATAAATTATTTTTATGATGTTTTGCTTCCCAAAACATAAGATATTTTATGATGTTATTATCCACAATTAAAAGAATTTCCAAAAAAAAAAAAACCAAATCTCAACATATTTCTCCTATAAATATACCATCAAAATACTTGCAAAATTCATATTTCAAAAAAGCATATAGTTCTTAATATTTTCTCAAGATGTTTCATTTGTTAGTGAAGATCCTCTTTTTGTTATCAATCATGCCCTACAACATTCAAAGTTATAATTGTAATATTCCTGATTTTCCAGTATGTGAGGTACATGTGCTCAATAATCTTCCTCCGGATTCTGCGTATGGTCTAGAAGTTCACTGTGCATCTGGTGACAATGATTTTGGGCACAGATTCCCTAAGGTGGGAGATGATTTCAGATGGGGATTTTGCGGGAAGCCTAATACTTTATTTTTTTGTCACTTTTGGTGGGGCGATAAAGATCTAGTATTCGATGTATTTAATGATCTAGATCATTGCGTTCATGATGGAGCTAATATTGTTCCACAGGGTACCACCAAATGCTATTGGGATGTCAAGTATGACGGTATCTATTTGGGATATGTTAAAGGTGATAAAATTTATTCCCAAAAATACCGTGATTGGTAATTAATAAGCATGTCTTTTATTCGTAAATTTGTAAAAGCTTATTAAAAAGAATAATATTATATGGACTATCAAGTGCTTATATATTATATTGATTTGTCTTTTAATTTATTTATACTTGTATTCTTGTGTTAAAAGGAAAATGACATGTAACTAATGTTTGATATTTATTTTATTTAAATCAAATATAATAATTATATAACGCTTTATAAGAAAATAAATAACAGAAAATGTGAAATAAAGTCATGCCAGCTTAAATTTAATATCACCAACGATATATTTATAATGAAAAATCATAAAATAAATATACCACTATTAATAAGAGACAATAAGAATTAGTGAACTTTGTTTGATTTGGATTTTGTTTGAGTTACAAGACATCTATGGTTTGTAATTCGACAACAAATTTAATTATTAGATCATCCAAAATTGTAAATTCAAATTCGAATAGGCCTTGCAGAGGGTGATGTAAATTTAATCAGGGCTTCATTGCGTGCTCTGAATATCGAGTGAGAGTTTTCATAGATAAAAGATTAAAGAGTAATGTGTTGCCCCCGTTTATTTTTACTTGGCTCTCATGGAACAATATATATAATAACAACTATATCATTATTTAAATATATTACATTGATTCCATTAAACTAGTCGCATTTTGCTTCTCGAGAGTGAAACTGCATGAAGTTTGATCAACATTTAAGATGAATATTTTCATCGTATTAAATTGAAAAGAACTGCAACTTGTAGTATTTTTTTCATACAGTATTTGAACAATATGAAATTTTTAATTCAAAATATTGTATTATTCTAATTTATTTTAGCTCAGAAAAACTAATCAAATTGACTATCGTAAAGCAAAATATGACAAGCTAAAAGAAATGAATGGAGATATAAATTCTAACATCATAAAAAATTGGGATGAATAGTACTTGATAATAGGGATAAAATAGATATAAATATTGAAGTATATCTTGAATTTTTAAACTAAGAAAATAAAATTTAATATTCTTTTTTTACCGTGGACCAGCAAAAATGGAAATTAAATAAACTTTCCATATGCAATCATGAATCTAAGATTACATAAAGAGTAATGTGTTCAATAGTTTTCCATTTTAGGTATAAATTAATAAATTTTCACCTTATTCTAGTTGATTTTATGGATCAACATATTTGATAAAGTATCTTTTTTATCCAATTTCCTTTATTAGTAGTAAAATTATGAAAATAATTAAGTTAATGTCTTTTTATGATGTTTTGCTTCCCAAAACATAAGATATCTTATGATGTTGTTATCCACAAATTAAAAGAATTTCACAAAAAAATAATACAAATCTCAACATATTTCTCCTATAAATATACCACCATAACACTTGCAAAAATTCATATTTCAATAAAGCATATAGTTCTTATTATTTTCTCAAGATGGTTCATTTGTTAGTGAAGATTCTCTTTTTGTTATTAATCATTCCCTACAACATTCAAAGTTATGATTGTCAGATTCCTTTTCTTCCAAAACATGAGGTACACGTTCTCAATAATCTTCCACTAAATTCTACATATAGTCTAGAAGTTCACTGTGCATCTGATAACGATGATTTGGAACATAATTTCCCTAAGGTGGGAGATGATTTCAAATGGGGATTTTGTGCATAGTCTTGGACTTTATACTTTTGTCACTTTTGATAGGGGAATAAAGATCTAGTGTTCAAAGTATTTAACAATCGAGATCATTGCGTTCATGATGGAGTTAATATTGTTCCAAAGGGTACTAGCAAATGCATATGGGATGTCAAGTATGATGGTATCTATTTGGGATTTGTTGATGATGATAAAATTTATTCCCAAAAATACCGTGATTGGTAATAAACATGTCTTTTATTTGTAAATTTGTAAAAGCTTATTAAAATGAATAATAATATATGGACTATCAAGTGCCACTATATTATATTGATTTGTCTTTTAATCTATTTATACTTGCATTCTTATGTTTAAATAAAATAATTATATGACGCTTTATTAAGAAAATAAATAACACGTGAAATAAGTCATGCCAACTTAAATTTGTTATCACCAACGATATATATATGAAAAATCATAAAACAAACAGCCACTAAAATCATAAAACAAACAGCCACTACTAATGTGAAGAGGGAATAAGCACACACTTCTCGGTCGACGTGTGTGCTTTCCGAAATTATCTACTAAGTTCGAGGATAATTTAGATATTTTAGGTTTATTGTGGCTACTTGTAAATTAGGACTCTCAAAATATCACGTGTCACATATATTATTTAAAATGTATGTTTAAAATATTATAAAAATAATTGGCAGTAAAATCATAAAATTTAATTAAATAAAATAATATATACTCCAGGCTTTTGTATCTAGTGCTATTAATATATAAGAGATAATATGAATTAGTGAACTTCGTTTCGTTTGGATTTTGTTTGAGTTACGAGACA
The DNA here is from genome assembly GCA_029582685.1 of Solanum piurae. Classification (NCBI taxonomy): domain Eukaryota; kingdom Viridiplantae; phylum Streptophyta; class Magnoliopsida; order Solanales; family Solanaceae; genus Solanum; species Solanum piurae. Next base: position 21,427 of record JAJOOO010016639.1, on the reverse strand, counting down.
TCTATGGTTTGTAATTCGAGAACAAATTTAATTATTAGACCATCCAAAGTTGTAAATTCAAACTCGAATAGCCCTGCAGAGGCGATGTAATTTAGTCAGAACTTCATTGCGAGCTCTGAATATCGAGTAAGAGTTCTCATAGATATAAGATTAAAAAGTAATGTGTTGTGCCCGTTTATTTTTACTTGTTTTTCAAGGAACAATAAACAAAATGACAATTTGATTGTATCATTATTTAAATATATTACCGTGATTCCATTTTACTTGTCGTGTTTTGCTTATCCGGAGTGAAACTACATGAAGTTTGACTCTCGTAAAACAAAATATGGCAAGCAAAATGAAATGAATGGAGATATAAATTCAACATTATGAAAAAATGGGAAATGAATACTATTTAATAATAAGGATAAAATAGATATAATTATTAAAGTATCTCTTGATTTTTTAAACTAAGAAAATAAAATTAAATATTCTTTTTTGTACCGTGGACGAGCAAAAATGGAAATTAAATAAACTTTCATATGCAATCATGAATCTAAGATTACATAAAGAGGAATGATTTTATCATCATTTTATGGATTAACATATTTGATAAAGTATCTCTTTTGATCCATTTCTTTTTTTGGTGGTATAATTATGAAAATAAGTTAATGTCTTTTTATGATGTTTTGCTTCCCAAAACATAAGATAACTTATGATGTTGTTATCCACAAGTTAAAAGAATTTCCAAAAAAAAAAATACGAACCTCAACATATTTCTCCTATAAATATACCATCAAAACTCTTGCAAAATTCATATTTCAAAAAAGCATATAGTTCTTATTATTTTCTCAAGATGATTCACTTGTTAGTGAAGATTCTCTTTTTGTTATTGATCATGCCCTCCAATATTCAAAGTTATAATTGTAAGAATTATTGGCTTCCATCATATGAGGTACATGTTCTCAATAATCTTCCTTTAGATTCTACGGATAGTCTAGAAATTCACTGTGCATCTGGTGACGATGATTTGGGACACAATTTTCCTAAGGTGGGAGATGATTTCAGATGGGGATTTTGCGGGTTGTCTAAGACTTTATATTTTTGTCACTTTTGGTGGGGCAATAAAGATCGAGTATTCGATGTATTTAATGATCTATATTATTGCGTTCATGATGGAGTTAGTTTTGTTCCAAAGGGTACTAGAAAATGCATATGGGATGTCAAGTATGATGGTATCTATTTGGGATATTTTGATGGTGATAAAATTCATTCCCAAAAATACGCTGTTTGGTAGTAAACATGTCTTTTATTTTTAAATTTGTAAAAGCTTATTATAAAGAATAATTATGGACTATCAAGTGTCAATATATTATATTGATTTGTCTTTTAATTTATTTATACTTGCATTCTTATGTCAAAAGGAAAATGAAAATTATTTATGTATTTACAACAATCCACTTAATTTATTTATTTCTTTAAGCATTTAGACTTTAGTATTTGAAAACTTCTTGAATTTGCATCGCTTGACTCATACAACATTCTAAATGCAAAATGTACACATCAGAAAAAATTGTATTTTTACCAAAAATCATTTTAAAAACATTATATACATCGGATTAGGTTTCTTAACTTATTAAATACTTCAAAACCAAAAAATATCGGAGGAACTTATTTAGATTATCATAGTTATTGACAAATTTTTTTATGAGGGTAGGAAAGGGAAAATGAGAAGGAGATTACAAGGTAAGGAATCAAACTCTCAGCTCAAATCACTTTATGTTAGAATCCTTTTTTCTTTTATGTATCGCCAACACAAAAACGACTTATCATTATTAAATAGTATAATGAATTTGAATCTGTCAAATATTTTTTCTTTATCACTGAATATAAAATCCTCCAAAACTTTCAATTTTTTTGATGCAGGAGTTTACGTCATCAACTTTCCTTTCTCCTTAAAGTAAATGAAAATATCCATACCTGCGAGTAATAAATTGGAAAAGAAACACTAAATTTCAATAACCAAGAATAATGGGAAAAACAAATATTGAAATATAAACCTGTAAAAGGACTAGAATGTCATTAATAAAAAGGGGAAGGTTCTAGAGCTTTGAGGATAGTGCTGAAATGACCTTTTTAACCTTGGTGGTTTTTTCTCCTATAAAAATAAATATACCATCAAAACACTTGCAAAATTCATACTTCTTATTATTTTCTCAAGATGGTTCACTTGTTAGTGAAGATCCTCTTTTTGTTATTAATCATGCCCTCCAACATTCAAAGTCATAATTGTAATATTTCTTGGCTTCCAAGCTATGAGGTACATGTTCTCAATCATCTTCCTTTACATTCTACGGATAGTTTAAAAATTCACTGTGCATCTGGTGACGATGATTTGGGGTACAATTTTCCTAAGGTGGGAGATGATTTCAATTGGGGATTTTGCGGGTTGTCTAAGACTTTATATTTTTGTCACTTTTGGTGGGGCAAGAAAGATCTAGTATTCGATGTATTTAATGATCTAGATTATTGCGTTCATGATGGAACTAATTATGTTCCAAAGGGCACTAGCAAATGCATATGGGATGTCAAGTATGATGGTATCTATTTGGGATATTTTGATGGTGATAAAATTCATTCCCAAAAATACGCTGTTTGGTAATAAACATGTCTTTTATTTTTAAATTTGTAAAAGCTTATTAAAAAGAATAATTATGGACTATCAAGTGCCAATATATTATATTGATTTGTCTTTTAATTTATTTATATACTTGCATTCTTTATGTCAAAAGGAAAATGAAAATTATTTATGTATTTACAACAATCCACTTAATTTGTTTATTTCTTTAAGCATTTAGACTTCAGTATTTGAAAATCACAACTCAATAAATTTAGGCTTGACTTTTGAGTTGGGTAAGGCCCAATTATTATTTACAACTATTGCTTGATATTTATTATATTTTATTTAATACTTGATATTTATTTTATTTAAATAAAATATAATAATTATATGACACTTTATGAGAAAATAAATAACATAAAATGTGAAATAAGTCAAGCCAACTTAAATTTAATATCATCAACGATATATATAATGAAAAATCATAAAACAAATAAAGTTACTATTAATAAGAGATAATATGAATTAGTGAACTTCGTTTGATTTGGATTTTGCTCGAGTTACAAGATATCTATGGTTTGTAATTCGACAACAAAGTTAATTATTAGACCATCCAAAGTTGTAAATTTAAACTCCAATAGGCCCGGCAGAGGGCGATGTAAATTTAGTCAAGACTTCAATGCGAATTTTGAATATCGAGTGAGAGTTCTCTCATAGAAAAAAGATTAAAGAGTAATGTGTTGTCCCCGTCTATTTTTACTTGTCTCTTAAGGAACAATAAATAGAATGACAATTTTATTGTATCATCATTTAAATTTTAAATATATTACCTTGATTCCATTTTACTTGTTGCATTTTGCTTCTTGAGAGTAAAACTGCATGAAGTTTGATCAACCATATAAGATATATTTTTTCATCGTATTAAAATGAGAAGGACTGCAACTTATAGTATTTGAACAATATCGAAATTTGAATTTAAAATATTGAATTGTTCTAAAAAAAATTAGCTCAGAAAAAATAATCAAATTGACTCTCGCAAAATAAAATATGACAAGTAAAAAGAAATAAATGGAGATATAGATTAAACAGAACTAAATTTTGGGAAATGTATAGTAATTAATAATAAGAATAAAATAGATATAAATATTAAAGTATCTCTTGACTTTTTAAACTAAGAAAATAAAATTAAATATTCTTTTTTGTACCATGGACCATCAAAAGTGGAAATTAAATAACTTTCCATATGCAATAATGAATCTAAGATTACATAAAGAGTAATGTGTTCAATAGTTTTCCATTGTAGGTAATTTAATAACTGTTTTGCTTATTCTAGTAGATTTTATTATCATTTACTCGATAACATATTTAATAAAGTATCTTTTTTTAGTAAAATTATGAAAATAAATTAGTGTCTTTCTATGTTGTTTTGCTTCCCAAAACATAAGATATCTCCACAAATTAAAAGAATTTTCCAAAGAAAAATATAAATCTCAACATATTTCTCCTATAAATATACCATCAAAACACTTGTAAAATTCATATTTCAAAAAAGCATATAGTTCTTATTATTTTCTCAAGATGATTCACTTGTTAGTGAAGATCCTCCTTTTGTTATTAATCATGCCCTACAACATTCAAAGTTATGACTGTCAGGTTCCTTTTCTTCCAAAATATTCGGTACATGTTCTCAATAATCTTCCTCCAGATTCTACGGATAGTCTAGAAATTCACTGTGCATCTGGTGACGATGATTTGGGGCACAAAATCCTTAAGGTGGGAGATGATTTCAGATGGGGATTTTGTGCGTGGACTTGGACTTTATACTTTTGTCACTTTTGGTGGAACAATAAAAATCTGATGTTCGATGTATTTAACGATCAACATTATTGCGTTCATGATGGAGTTAATATTGTTCCAAAGGATACTACGGAATGCATATGGCAAGTCAAGTATGATGGTATCTATTTGGGATATTTTGATGGTGATAAAATTAATTCCCAAAAATACCGTGATTGGTAATAAACAAATCTTTTATTTGTAAAAGTCATATTAAAAGAATAAATAATATATGAACTTTCTAAGTGCCAATATATTATATTGACTTGTTTTTAATTAGTTTATTTTTTAATTGCATTCATATGTCAAAAGGAAAAAAAACTATTTATGTAGTTACAACAATCCACTTTATTTATTTATTTCTTTAAGTATTTAGTATTTGAAAATCACATCTCAATAAATTAAGGTTTGACTACAGTAAGGCCCAATCAAATGGCTAAAATTATTTGGAAAAATTACAGAAATCCCACCTTTTAGTTTACTTATTATCATTATCCCCTATAAGTTTTATAAATTTTCCAAATCCCTCATTTTCGCGCATCAGATTAATGTATCAGCGCTTATATTATTGTATCTCGCGCATCATATTAGTGTATCATGTATAAAATGTACATCAGATTAGTGTATCATGTATAAAATGTAATGTATCTTACTTAACAATTAATGTATCTCGCGCATCAGATTAATGTATCAGCGCTTATATTATTGTATCCGTTTTGAGGGATTTCGGTAATTATAAACTTTTAAGGGATAAATTGTAATTTTGCTTTAAAAATATGTGATTTCTGTAATTTGCCCAAATTATTTTATATCAAGCGGTTTTTCATTCTTAATGTTCCTATCCAGACAATCTTTGATGAAAGAATGGAAAATTTATGTTATAAAATATAATTTGTTATTTATTATTCGTTGAATCAACTTATTGGGAAAATGCATGGTAGGAAACACATATTCACAGAAATATTGGAATTTGTTTTAGTTTTTCTATGTGAAAATACTTGTATTTTTTTTCTTTTCTCATCGAGCCAATCAAAATATCTGTGGCAATAGCCATTGAACATTTTTTATTGAAAAAATTATGATCTTTTAGTAGTGAATATTGTGTAATAATAATTTCGCTAAGAAATATATTATTTATAAAAATAAAATATTTATGATAATCATCACTAATGTCCCTATAGTAAATCTCAAATATGAATATCTAAAAGAATAAAAGATTTATTTAAATGGTGTCTATCATTTATGATCATAGCTTCACGAAAAAAGTTATTGGTGTTAGCTTCTTTTTTTTATGTAAAATATTTAGGAATCTCTTAGTGTAAGGAGCAAATTACATTCTATCCCTGCTTTTTTTCAATTTTCAAAAATCCCCTAAAATTGTTGTTTTTTAGAATGATAGGGAATAATAGAAAATAGAATAAAAAAAGATGTGTAGTAAAGTAATTTTTCCTTTTTTTATAGTCTTATTCTTTCTAAAATAACAAATGGTTAACAAATACATTCTTTATTTTTTTTATACACAAAAGTTTTGAATTAATTTTTTCGTAAAATTTAAATGTCAAATATCAATAACACCTACTACTTCACTAGTAGCGATAAAATTTTCAAACAAATATTATTATCATAATGATGTTTGACTACAATAAGACTAAACATAAATTATTACTCACTCCATCCATTTTTAGTTGTCATGATTTCCACTTTTAGAGTCAAATGATAAGAATTTTGACTAACATTTTACGATTTTTTTTTTTATCATACTGATATGCAAAAAAAATGCAATATATAGTACTTTTCGTACAATTTTTTAATATCTATTTTTTTTAAAAATATCAAATTAATGTATCTAATTTAACTTTGAAAATTAGTCACATTGACTTTCGAAAAACATAACATGACAACTAAAAATGAATAGAAGAGGCATTATTTTCATTTTTTCTTCCTAACCAAAATTTAAGAGTCAAAAGTAAGAGAAAAAAAAGATTAATAAAAGTATTTCCTTAATTATATCATTATATGTCCTATATAATTGCATCAACACATTTGGGAATTTCATATTATTCATAATTATTCTCTCAACATGATTCACTTCTTAGTAAAAAACCTCTTGTTGTTACAATTATTTATCATGATTCATAATATTGAGGGATTTTGTTTGCCCCTTCTTTTTCGAAAGCACGAGGTGGACATTCTCAATGATCTTCTTGTCAACACTGTTAGATTGAAAATTCAGTGTGCATCTGCTGACGATGATTTGAGGTATAATTTTGTTGATGTGGAAAAAGATTTTAATTGGAAATTTTGCGCGACTGAGCGTACATTATTCTTTTGTCATTTTTGGTGGGGTGCTTATAATAGTAAAGTATTCGATGTGTATAACGATTTGTATTATTGTGTTCATGATGGAGAAGGTTATATTGAAGATTTTACAAAAAAAATGCTTTTATAAAGTGCAGATTGATGGTTTTTATCTAGGTTATTATAGTAAGAATGATGGTCAAATTCTTTGTAAGCATCATTTTAATCTATTTTTCTTGTGAAATTAATTATGTTAATTAATATTTCCAATAATACAAGCATATGGTTTCCCCTTTGTTTGCAAAATTACTTTAATCCCCTCTTGTTATTCACTATCCTCTTTTCATTTATTGGATCCTATTTGCCACTAACCGTTTATTTGGATTAAAAATATCCCTCCTTTTAACGGTATCTTGATATGATATCGATGGATCTTTTAAATTAAATAGCTAGGTGACGCTAATTTATCGATCCACGTGAATTTTTTATCCAACTCAAAGGACCAGACCCATCCATTAATGAATCCAACGATGTTATATGTTTGAATATTTTTTTATTGCTATTACTAAAAGTTATTATTAATTAAGAACATATAATATAACACAATATGATAAGCTATAAATTACGGTGAGAATGTGAATGAATTAACTATGATTTATTGTGTGTTCAGTGTGAAGACAAATATTTTTTGATGTTCAGTTGATTAAATATTTTGAAAATTTTCTTTTTTTGAAAAATAAACTCCTTAAAATGAGGAAAATTAGCTCCCAGAAAAAAATATAGGAAAAACAAACTCTATTAGTGAAATTCTATTACGGATTATGTCATTTCCACTTCATCTTCACCCCCACAGCCCCACCTAGGGCTGGCAAGGGGACGGGGACGGGGGATGCCTTTGCCAGGATTCGGCCGGGACCGGGATTGGTGGGACAAAAATACGTCCCATCCTGTCCCACTATATATACGGGATGGGACGGGGTTTGGCGGGACAGAACGGGACGTGGGATTTTTATTTTTTTTGTATGTTTATTTATTTGTATTGAAATTATATGTTATTGAATAACATTTTTAGTTTATTTGGTTTTCAATAACATTTTTAGCTAATAAAAAGTGCTTAAGTATTCAAATATCAAATTTCAAATTTCAAATTTCAAATTTCAAATTTCAAGTTTCAAGTTTCAAATTTCAAATTTGAGAAGTTCAAATTTGTATTTTAAATATTTTAAAGTAATTTAAACTTGAAATTTCAAATGTCGATCAAATTTTAATTTTTAAATTAAGTATTTTAAAGTTAGTTTACTATATATGTAAATATGTATGTATATATTAAAATTAAAATGCAAGACAATAGTTGTATAAAAAAAGACTTGAATAAAGCCTTCAAATTTATTCAATAAAATCTAATTGCAACTTAGAACTGAGAAGTTACAATTTACAAATATTAGTGGAGTAACTAATCTATGTAGCCACCTTCTAGGAAGGGTTATGTTTCAATAAGTTCTCATATGTAAAACTAATATTTGTTACAAATATTAGAGGAGTAACTAATTTACGCAGCCACCTTCTAGGAAGGGTTCTGTTACAATTAGTTCTCGGATGTAATCTAATTAATATTTGTATTCTCCTTTAAAATTCAATTCTAATTGTCGTATCACATCGACGGTAACATCCTCTGATGTTGGCAAACTTGCTAGAAACTTTTGTGACTCTAATTCATCATCACTAGATCCAATTATCGCATTAATCCAAGCTTCTGGTTTGGAACTTAACTTTGGCAAATTATAATTACTCCTCTCGGCGTTGACCCAGTCTCTAAATAAAACTGATGTTTCCAAACTATCTTCCGCCAATGAATGTCTATGATCGCCAAGTTGAAACCTTGCCGCACTAAAAGCAGACGTTATAACCGATTCTTGAAGCTTGTAGTTTGTTGTAATTTGTAATTTGGAACTTCAATACTTGATAGCAAATATGAGAATTATATATATTATGATATAATATGAAAATTTAGAATTGAAATATATGTATTATGATATAATATGAGACTTAAATGGAATTAAAAATTAAGACTTAAGATTGAGAGGATATAGAAAATAGATGAGAGAATAGATGATTTTGTAAGAAATAATAAGGGATAGAGGTTATTATATTAAAAATAGGTTAAAGTGTATTTATGATAACTTGAGGGTTTAAATTAAAATATTAAAAGTAGGGGGATGGTAGGGGGTGTTGGTGAAGTGAAAAAGGTGAATAAATCCGTTGGGGAGGGGGGGGACTAGTTGTTGCCCCAACGATCCCCAACGGATATAATTCAAAAAATAAAAAAAATAAGGGATCCCGCGAAACTGACCGGTTCAGTCGGGCCGGGATCGGGACCAAAGGGTGAACCGGCCCATAATTAACCGGTCCCCTATCCTGAAGTTCCCCCAACCCGCAAAATCATACAGGACCGGGTCCGGCGAGACGGGTCTCGAATCAATCGCGGGTCAACCCGATCCCCTTGCCAGCCCTAGCCCCACCTCCATAGCACTCATCCTCACCATCCCACATTGCTACCATCTCTACCTCCACCTCCCAAATTATATACAAATATTTTTAAGATAATAATTTTATTTTTATATCGAACACAAAAAAATAAGTAGAAAAATCACTTATTTTCTAAAAAATAATTTTAAGAATACAATTTTCATGAAAAAATTTGTACATTGCATATACATGTTTAAGAGTATTTGCACACATATAATATCTCTACAAAATATTTGTATTCACGTGAATAACAGCTCCACGTGCATCCATGTGTATCTACAATAAATGATAAAAATTAAACATTATTGAAAACAAAATAGTTTTATCCATATGAAATGAAAATTGGATTTATGCAGCCAGACAAAAAAAATTCATTTCATTGACCGATAGGACAATACATTAAAATAAATTTTATCTTCCCAACTTGCTAATAAAATACAACTTATTTTTTAATAGAACGTACAATCATTTTTGAGCTCCCATTTAGGTCCATCATTGTAAGTAATTTGATCATACGAATAATAAATCCCATCATTTTTAGATAACCAAAAAATATTTACGGTGTTTGGAGGGTCTCGTTCTGGATCAAATGCTTACAAACATGCAATGTAAACACCCCAATATAGTTTACATAAGTATGCAACATTTTTAGTAATTGCAAAATCATATGTTATTTGGGCTTCAATTGTTTGATTCCCTTGTGTTGGTACTTTAATTGTACCAGCAACAAAATTGAGTAGAAGAGGAGGTTGACCTTTTGGAAATACATTTTTTGTATGAATTGTTGGTAAACTAATAACAAAAGATGTTTTGTAGAGAAATAAAAAGCAAAAAAGGAGAACAATGTTTGATTTTTCCATTTATTTTTTTTTGGAATTGTTTAAAGTTGTGTCTACATTTTATAAGTGGAAATCAAAATAAGAAGGGAACTTCATTTATTTAATTTCCCCAAAAATGATATCTCAATAAATTAATTTTTGATTTTGGTTGATTGGTTTCGATCAAATATATTTAACTTTCAATTAATTAATACGAGGGTTACAGTCTCTCTAATTATAAATTTTCAACTTTCAGTTAATTGATATGGGGTTACAGTCTCTCTAATTATACATTTTCAAGAATTTAACCCATTAATATTAAGTGTTACGCCATTCAATTATCAATGTGTTTTGTTAAAAAAATTTTATTGTTGCTCCATATTCATAAATAATATAATTATGAAGGATCAGAAATACATATTTTAATTAATTATTATTGAAGGTTAGTTGTACTTAGTCAAATATCCACTTCATATCGAGGAAATATCTTTTTGCTTTATAATTATCTTCATTTAATCATTTTTATATACAATAGAAAAAGTTGTTGTACTACTTAAAGAGTTTTGACTTTTTAGCTTTTCTTCTCAAGGTAAAAAATATCTAAAATTGAATCAAATCATAAACTCAGTCAAGTCAAAGAAAAAAATTGATTAGTGATTTTGTTGTCTTGATTTGGTATCGAAAAAAATGTAATTATACTTGGGTTGGTTTTATTTTAACTATAAAAAGAAGAATAATTCAAGACTAAACTAATCCGGCATTATAAATAATTTTAAAATTTTATTTTATACATAAAAAATATTTACTTTAATATAATTTTTAAATATTTCTTATATTTTTTCATAATTTTTATCTTTTAACATATTATTTTAAGTTTGAAACATAGATTTTCGAATTCAACACTAAAAATGACAGTACTGTTGAATATTTGTTCTTTAGTTTTTCATTGGTTTAGAGTTTAGACAATTAAAATAAATAATTTAATTTTAATTTCTCTTTAATATTTAGTCATGTAATTAATACTTATTAGACTTATTTTAGCATGATTTAGTACTTTTAAATTATGATCATTTTTATTATGACTTATTAATTTGCAATATTTATTTTATGATCATTATTATTTTTTATTGAATATTTTACTGTCATCACTCATCTCATATTTTGTGTTATTTTCTTAAGAAAGTTACATATTATATTTTGATAGGACTAAAGAAATATTTGAAGCACAAAGATAATTATATGTTTGTACGAACACTTTATCGGAAAAACGAAAAAAAACCCGAGTTTAAATATTTGGATGAGGTGGACATCATAAGACAATACCACCTCATCACCCTCTTCCCCGTCGTATTATTGAACTAAAAAATAAAGTCTTAAAATTTAAATACAAAGTTATGTTAATAAAATTATAAAATAAACAATTAACAAAGTCCTAAATTTTTTAACCATAAAAAGAGATCCACTCCCTTTTTTCTTTTTTGTTAAATGGACATATTTATTTATTTAATATTATATAGATCATACAGTATGATATATACTACACAAAAGCAGTAGGTATCGAGATAAAATGACTAAAGGCTGATAAGTTTTGCCTCTTATTAATAAAGGAAAAAATGCGAGTTAGCGAGTCAGACATAAATAATTATTGATTGGATAGGTATCATCAATTCATTTTAACTAAATAAATAAAAAAAATATCATTCTCATTTTTTTTTATTTGTATAACTGCTGGCATATGATAGGTTCGACCTATTAAAATGAGTACATTTTTTCAGCTAAATATAAACCATATAGTAAAGTGGATAGTTCAGCATTTAAAGAGGACAATATATTAATTTTTGCACTATAGCCTTTTACCCATTTCCTTTTTTTCTTTTTTGCTTAGAAAGCAAAGATTTTATTTAATTTTTAAGCTTCATCCATACAAAAAGGAACTGATTTATAAAACGCAATTCTCATAGCATCTCTCTCGGGCATTAGATACAAAGAAAAAATATACTTCAAAAATATAGAGTTGATTTATAATCATATTCCTCTTGGAGGTTGGCTACGATATTCTCCTCCTTTGGAATGTGTGATTCAGTGACATATTTTTCATCAGATGTAACAAGGACCTGCAATTCGAATAAATGTGTGAGTATAAGCTATTACTATTTAGAATAGTAAATAATACCTGAGAGTCGATTTTCATTCGTATTTGCTCTTGAAAGCTAAGTGGTAATATTCTAGGGTTTGGAAGTAAATTGCATGGACGATGCTTGAAAGATCATTTGAAGTCTGAGTTCTAAAGAGTTTAATTTCTTTATTTCTATGTTTCCAAATATTCTAAAGAAATAATTTGAATTAGGACCATCGTGGGAATACTATGAAAATCATGGCTATTAATGGAAATATTATAAGTATCCCAAATATATTGGTGGTATTATTTTTTATCAAATTCTTCACTACTATTGTTGTTCAAATTATTTTTTATCAAATTCTTCCCTCTTAAGTGGATAAAGTCCATATCTCTCACAAAAGGCATAGAGACACACAAAGATTTTACGTTTAGAGGGTAAGTTATACACAAATCTTATTTTCATTCTTTGTGAGAGTAGATTGATATCATTTTTGATAGACCTACGACTTTAAAAAAATATTTTCAAAATAAGATTGCCAATATATATATATATATATATATATATATATATATATATGACAGTAAAATAACAAGATACAATGCAAATAAAATAACAACCAGTAATATATATTGAGGAATTTATTAATAGTCTACACGACTACTAATAAGGAGAAGAGGTGAGGATATATAAGAGGCTATATACACCCCTTTCTCTCCACATAAAGTGCGATAACTCGACTACCTACTAACCTTTTTTCTTATTTTTTTACTTCTTAACCTTCCCATGTAAGGGTAAACAAAAAAAAACTAGAATAGTTCAATTCAAGGTCCAATTAAAATCTTTTCTCCAATAAATTTCATCATTACTATAATAGAAACCATCTTCTTTCACCAACCAAAAACATTCTCTAGTAGGGTAACATCTTTGAATGTCCCTTTTTCTTTGAAAAGCTTGAAAACTCCTTCTTTGGTTATCAAATTTCATGGTACATAAAAATTGTGTGTTCTTCCAAAAAGTCGATTTCACACTCCAACTAAACTCATCGCGTTCTTGTAGGGCACGACCTCCTAGATCAACGCTATCACTCGAAATGCACCAAACAACTAATGGCACAGATGAGTTATTTGTGAAGCCATTGATAATGTGAATGTTGTAAATTTTTTCAAAGTAATCATCTGGTTGATTGATTGAGATTAGTGCCATTAGATAACAAGCAAGGCCTAGCATAATGAAGAATATTATACATCTCCCCATTTTAACTTGATTGTTGTACTTGTTACAAAGGGAGAATTAGTTATATATATATGTATAGGAATATTATACATTATGGTAATTTGATTAGTGATTCTTTGACCACTTTGAAACCAAAAAAAGAAGGTTAATTAATAAATAGACATGGTAAGTGATTGTTTGAAGATAAGATTTAGTTACTATATATTATTAATCAGATTTACTTTATTTCCAAATAAGAATATGATTGATGTTGCATGAAGTCCAATGTTCAATTGATGAGTTGAATCTTTATTTGGTAGGTAATCTTGTGCTTCATTTATGATTTTACTAACTACTTATTACTCTCTCAATCCAACTTATGTGATACAATTGGAAATTTCGAGAGTCAACTAATTTTTTTTACTAAATTTTTTTATATATGTTTTAAAAGTATTTTAAGTTATTACTTTTTGTGATTTAAAGTACTTTTAAATAGTTTTCAAATATATAAAAATTATTCAAAAAACTTAAAGTTTCTATGTCCTAATTCACGGTCCAAATTTTAAAATTTGAATCTCAAAATAAATTGAAAATAAGATAATATATTTAAGTTCTCGATTAAGAGTAAGTTTAATACCGAGGGTTTTCTGGGTCTGAAAGGTTAATGTCGAGAGCATTAGCTAAAGTAAAAGATAATATTGTACTAATCTCATTGTATAATATTAAACCTTTTCCCTTTACAAATATAAGTTAATTTTTAAAGGGCCAAACAAACTAGTAGTTTCACTGGGCTTCTTTCAAGGTAAAATTGATAATTCAACATATTTCACTACCATATATACTATTATATATCATTAATTAAGAATTTTCTATCATATATTAACGAAGTATAGTTAGATACATGTATTTTTGCTACTAGATATACTAAAATAGGGAGAGAGGCGAGTGAGATTCGTTATGTATCCAGATACACACTAGATACAGGTATATGTTTGTATATGATGTGATTCACATGTACCTAGGATACCAAATGCCTAAAAGAGTGGCAAATGAGATGGGAGAGAAGCGAGGAAGGCAAGCGGGATTTGTTATGTATCTTAGATACATGTGAATCCACTTGAATATAATGTATCTAGAACAAATTATACCTAATGTTGACCTCATGTATCTCGAGATACGTGTATCTAGATGTTTCTTAATGTATCTGAATGCACAAAAGTCTAATAAGATACCTAATTTGGAAAACTAGAGTGTATCTAAGTAATTAGCTCCTAAACCAGTGATTATTTATTTAAGTTTTCCTTCTTTTAACGAAAATTAAGTTGATTTTTTATAGATTATTGGTGTATTTAATATGATTTCTTTTCTTGTTTAGTGAATCAAATTGTTTAAAAAAACATTTTATTTGAGGAAATAAGTTGTTTTTTTTAAATCAAGAAAATATCTTATCATATGATAAGAAGAAAAATAAATTATATGAATAATTTTCCACATTGATTATTATTTTTCCATCCCAACACTGTCTACGCACATTTTGCCCCTACTCTAATAAATAAACCATATGATTTCTTGGGCAAAAATGATGGGTTATACAATGAGTCATATCTTAACTCGTCTAATTTGTAGTATATTTTAGTTTTTTTATTTACACTATGATATTTCAAGTTTTCTACACCACAAGATAAATAAAGTAAATTTGGTTCTTTATAACTATTTGATATCCGATATAATCACTATTACTAGAACCGTCAAAAAAGGCTTAGCTCATGGGGCCGACCCGACCTAACCCTTTATTGGGGCAGGGTTGGGATATGATTTTTTAAGCCCGTTTAAAACCGGGGCTTATAAACCCAACCCTTTTAGGCCCTTAGCCCTTGAGGCTTGATCGGGGCCGGGGTTGGCCCATGGGCCAAATTATATAATTTTAATTTTAAAAAATAAAAAAAATTAGAAAACCTAAATGTAACCTCTAACCTATACGGCAATAGTGGATTAGTACTACTAGACTACTAGTATGTGAAGATTTAAAAGGCTAAAGCCTTATAAATGCTAAAGTCATTACTCTTAAAAACTTAAGTCCCTAAACTCTAATATCCAAATTCTTGAACTACAACTCTCTGTCTCTTTACTCTTATAGTTTTATTGTCGTCTCCTTTCTGCTACGTCATTAGACAATTTTCACGCATGTAACAATTTTCTTGATTTCATTTAATAAAATACTTTAAGTAATTATGTATTGCTAACTAAAGTTTAGTCATAAGTGTTCTTTAGTTTACTAGTTTGTTTTTCAGCTATTATTTACTTAAGAGATTATTATTTTTTTCTTTAAATATTTATTGCTAGATTTTTTATTTAGAATTATTGAAACAATGTTACTGTTTGTGACATTGATTTGACATTAAAAAAAAAGAGGGCTGAGGCGAACCCTTCTGGGGTTGGGTCGGGTTGACCATTTTACATCTCTTTGAAATGAAGGGCCGGCTCACCCCAGCCCATCAAATTCTTTGGCCCGTGGGGCATGGGCGGGGTAGGGCTGGGCTGACCCGACCCGTTTTGACGGCTCTAACTATTACTACTAATTCATTTTTTCAGATAAACGCTTTCTATAAAAAAAAATTGATGACCATAATCACATGAACTCAAATCTCTACTAAAATCGAACAACACAAAATCACCAATCTAGTCACCACATGTGACATACAATTGAATTCATGTAACAGAAAAAAGATTTCACATTCATTTTTTAGCCGGAAAAAAGGACGATATATTTAAATGAAATATATCTAACTCCCAACTCGCCAACAATCCTTCTATTATATTTATCTCGAATAATACAACTTAATTATTAGAGAACACACAATCTCCCTTGGGTTCCCATTTAGGACCATCAATGAAAGTAATATGGTCATACGAATAATAAAGCCCGTCGTTTTTAGGTAGCCAATCAATACACGTCACGTTTGAAGGGTCTCGTTTTGGATCAAATGCACAAAAACATGAAATAAAAGGACCATGGTGTAGTTTACATAAATAGGCAACATTTTTAGTAATTTCAAAGTAATACATTACTTCAGATTCAATTGTTTGATTCCCTTGTGCTGGTACTTTAATTGTACCAGACACACAACTAAGTTCAAGAACATGTGAAGTGTTTGGAAATACATTTTTTATGTGAATTATTGGTAAACTAGCAATAAAGGATGTTTTGTAGAAAAATAAGAGAAATGAGAAAAGGAAAATAATATTGAGAGAGTGTGATTTTTCCATTTTTTTTTAAAATTGTTTAAGGTTATGTCTTCATTTGCTAGATTTTATAAGTGGAAATCTTAATGAGAATGAGATTTACATAAATTGTTTTAAGAAAAAGAGGTATCAATACTATCTGTAATTTAATCTCCATTAATACTATTAAAATAAAATTATTAATGTAGTAAGCAAAACATCAAAAAGAAATTAATTCTGAATTTGAGACTTGATGAACAACGTTGTACAATATTATGTTAAGTATGACTCCCCATATTCTAGTAAATCACCTAATTCCTAATTCCTGTAAATTAAATAATTCTCGTAAATTGACCCTAAATGCACAAAAATCATTCTAAAAATAGTGAGACTATACAACTCCCTACCAAGGATTCCATAAAGGTTTCACAAAAAATTCATCTGGAAGTCATATCACCAAAATATTAATGGTTAACTCACACGTAAAATTGAGAAAATCGTGTAATTACTTTAATATTTCCCTAAATGCCAAAAAATCACTCTTAAAATAGTGAGATTATACGTACTACTCCCCAATTCTCTACGTAGGGTTCCGTAAAGGTTTCGCAAAAATCTTTCGGAAGCCATATTACCAAAAAATCATGGGCTAACACATACGAAAAACTGAGCAAATCATCTTATAATTCTTGTAAATTGGCCAGTGAATGGCCCAAAATAACTCTAAAAATGGTGAGTTTGTACATATTGTCCGCCCAACTCCCTACGAAGGGTGTTGTTTATGTTTCACAAAAAAAATCGTCCGGAAACCATATGACCAAAATATTCGTGGGCTAATAGACACAAAAAATTGAGAAAATATCGCCTAATTATATTCTCTTTGAATTGGCTCCTAAATGTCCAAAAATCACTCTATAAATGGTGAGACTGTACGTACTGCTCCCCAACTCCCTAGGGAGAGTTACGTAAAAGATTTGCAAAAAAAATATCGGGAAGCTATATCACCAAAATATTCAAGTGCCAACACACGCGGAAAAAACTTTAAAAATCGCCTAATTCGTGTAAATTGGCCCCTTAATGCCCAAAAATAAATCTTATAATGGTGAGACTATACATATTGCTCCCCCAATTCCCTACGGAGGGTTCCGTAAAGGTTTCGCAAATAAAAAACAACCAAAAAGCCTAATCATCAAAATATTTATGGGCTAACACTCCCGAAAAACTGAGAAAACCACATAATTCCTGGAAATTGGCTCCTAAATGCCCAAAAATCAATCTAAAAATGGTGAGATTGTACTCCAACTCCCTACATGTCACACAAAAAACGTCTAGAAATTCATGTCACCAAAATATTCATGGGCTTACACATAAGAAATTGAAAAAATCACCTAATTCCTGCAAATTGTCCTGTAATGTGCCCAAAAATCACTCTTAAATGATGAGGCTTGGCGTACTGCTCCCCCAACTCTCTATGAAGAGTTCTATAAATGTTTTGCAAAAAAATCATTCGAAAGTCATTTCACCAAAATATTCATGGGTTAGCACACTTAAATTTGAGAAAATCACCTAATTATTGTAAAATGACTCCCAAATACAAAAAATATGTGTGAAAAATGGTGATGCTTCATTTACTGCTCCCCCAACTCCCTAGGAGGTTTTTGTAATGGTTTTGTAAAAAATCATCTAGAAAGCATATTACCAAAATATTCATGGGCTAGTATATCAAAGTGTCCAAAATATGTGCAATAAATTGTGAGACATCACGTACTACTCTCCAACTCCATATTAAGAGTTCTGTAAAGGTTTTGCAAAAAAAATCGTTCAAAAACCATATTATAAAAATATTTATGGGCTAATACACATGAAAAATTTAAAAAAATCATCTAATTCTTGTAAAATGACTCCTAAATGCCCAAAATATGTGCAAAAAAATGGCAAGACTAAGTATTGTTCCTCAACTCCCTAGAAAGGTTTGGCAGAAGCTAAATGCCCAAAATATGTGCAAAAAATGGTGATGCTACATGTACTGCTCCCCCAACTCTCTACGTAGGGTTCGATAAAGGTTATATACCTAAAATATGTGCAAAAATGGTGAGGCTTCACATACTGCTTCTCCAACTCCCTACAAAGGGTTCCTTACAGGTTTTGCGAAAAAAATTATTTGTAAGTCATATCACCAAAATATTCATGGGCTAACATACACGAAAAATTGAGAAAATCATCTAATTCATATAAAATGAATCATAAATATCCAAAATATATATAAAAAATAAATAAAAAGACTTCACATGCTGCTCCCTCAAAATCTCAAAGTCTCAAATTAAAGGTATCAAAAAATAGAAAAAATTTCATACGAAAACGAGACTATAGTATGAGCCTATAATATAAGTCTAAATTCATTATTGCTGGAAGTAAATCAACAAATGCATATTTGTGGAGGGACATAAATAACGAGGTATTATAACATTCATTTATAAAAAGAAAAAATATATCTAAAATTCCTCAAATTAAGGATAACATCACAAATGAATTCATATAACTTACAAAAGATAGGACAATACATTTTAATACTTCTAGTGTGCTTATAGCGAATAATGCAACTTAATTTTTATAGAACGTACAATCATCTTTGAGTTCCCATTTAGGTCCATCGTTGTAAGTAATTTGATCATACGAGTAAAAGAGCCCATCATTTTTACATAGCCAATAAATACTTATCGTGCTTGGAGCGTCTCGTTGTGGATCAAATGCTTGAAAACATGAAATTGAAGAACCATGGTGTAGTTTACACAAGTAGGCAACACTTGTAGTAATATCAAAATCATAGGTTATTTCAGATTCAATTGTGCCATTCCCAATTTCTGGTACTTTAATTGTACCAGCCACACAATTAATTTCAAGAGCGGATGATTCTTTTGGGAACACATTTTTTATGTGAACTGTTGGTAAACTAACAACAAAGGATGTTTTGTAGAAAAATAGGGAAAGGGACAAAAAGAGAACAATATTGAGAGACTTTGATTTTTTCATATTTTATTTTATTTTATTTTTTGGAATAGTTTAAGCTTGTGTTGTGTCTTCATTTGCTACATTTTATAAGTGTAAATCTTAAATGAGAATGATATTTCCATTATTTTTTTTCCAAAAAAAAAAGATCTCAATTATTTAATGAGAATGATATTGATATTTCCATTATTATTTTTTCCAAAAAAAAAAAAGATCTCAATTATTTAATTTTCTTGGTAGGGAATTAAATTTATTTCCAGAAATAGTTGATGACATTCCTTTTTTAGGTACTCCCTCTGTTTTTTTTAATTGTCACGATTTTCTTTTTTAGAGTCAAACGATCGATAAAAATCATTTAATTTATCTTTGAAAATTAGCCAAATTAACTTTTAAAAAGCGTAACATGACAAGTAAAAAGAAACAGAGAAAGTACCTTTTTTCTTTATCTTATTATTAAATATTTCAATACTTATTATTGTTGGGTTGTAAGGTGTGAACGAGAAATGTAAAAAATTGATTCAATAGATATTAAGTGTAGGAATAAAATATTTGATATGATGATCGTTGATTATTATTTTTTACCAAATTGATAATATTGATGGTAATATACAATTATTTATAAATTCAGTTATGTCATTAACTAGTCATATAACCAATAATTGGTGATATAAAATTATTTATAAAATTTTATAGAAATCTCTACAAAAATTATTTGTATTGAAATACCTAGTCAAATTGAACCATTGACATTCCTATGATTGGCGATATAATAAATAAAGTATCGATAAAAGATGCATTCTCATGAATCAATAAGGGATTATCTTAAAGAGTTATAAGGTATTGTCCAAGATCTATTACATAAACTAAAGAATGGTTATTAGCTAAAACATCATTAGACGAAAAATTATACTATATAAAAAATAAATACTATACTACATACTATACATTCTCTTATTATATAAGAAATAGTTCGTGTTGAAGCAGACACGCCTCCGCCGACGTACCTGCTTCAACGTGTTTCGGAAAAGAAATTCCACAACCCGCGGGTTTATAACTAATAGTAAGTGGTCGATTTGGCACGCCCCGAGCCTATACCCTGGGTGGGACCAGCACTTGAAGACCATTGTTGGCCCCAAGCGAACCCTTGGCCTGGCTTTCTTAACTCAGCGGAAACTTAACTCAACAGAATAACTCAATGCAACGAAATGTCATAAAATAACCTAACTGATAAAATCTTGCCAAAAGGCAACTCGTGTCTCAAATAGAATATTTATATATATACATAGATAAGAGACTCAATACTAACTGACTGACTGTCTATGAAGCCTCTATAACTCTGAGATGGATGTTGGGACAGACCCCGCAACATCCTAATAAAACAAAACTAGGAACACAAAATAACAGAGTCCTCCAGAAAGCAAGGAGGCTCACCACTGACTCTGGAGTGCTCAGCTGGATCAACGGCGTGCTGGATGCTGATCCTGGGTACCTGCGTCTGCATCACCATAAGATGCAGGCCAACTGGCATCAGTACATTGAATGTACGAGTATGCGAGCTGGAAAGCTAAACAACAACTTAAGCTTGAAAGGAGTACAAAGGAACTCTTACCTTGGCTCTGTTCGACTCATGAATAACCGAACTCAATATAAAGCAATACGACACATGCAATATATATAAAGCTTGTAAAACAGTGTAAACAACTTAGTTCGTTAAGGATAAAACAATAACAAACTCAACTTTACTTATATAAAAGTAATATAACTTTAGTGGGAGATTCTTTAACCGACAACCA
>JAJOOO010016638.1:0-19795 GCA_029582685.1 Solanum piurae | reverse complement strand
CAAACATAAATGATCATTTTGATCCTTTTCTCTTTGACTGAATATCGCATCTTAATGTTAACTTGATATAAGTATTTATATTATTATTAAAAATATTAAAATAATTATTGATAATTTAATTTGATGGAGAAAACATTACATTATATGAATACTTAAAGGTTGTGATCAACTATCTACAAAATAATACGTAATATTTTTAGTAAAATACGATAGCATTTGAGACGTCCTAGTTAAAAGAAATAAAAAGTCTAATATAACTTCGAACATATTATACACTATACTTATATTGATTGCAGACAAAATTAGGCTTTGTGTGGAACAATAGTGACAGAAAGAGTAGCTACTACGAAGATATCATCAATCGTTCTCGTAGAGATGTGGAGAGAATAAATATTTATTAATTCTTAATGAGATGTCTTAAATTTGAGCTTCGGGAATAGAGTCACCTTTGGTGGCACAAATCATGAGTTTTCGGGTGACATAGCATGAAGGGGCAAATGCAGTACGAAATACTAGATTCATACGAACCAAGTAATTTTGGCGCGGAGTTTGTGTAAAAAGATCACTAAAATCACAATAAATAATAGGCCAGAATCCATACTTCTGTTAGGGGTTTAGGCGGAAAATATTACTATTTATACATGGTTAAAATTATTTTTTATGTATATATAGTAGATGTTGAACCCCCTTTGGTTAGTCCGTGTGTTTAGTTCTTCAAATTTTGAACCCCTTATTAAAAATTCTAGCTTCGCTACTGGGAGGAACCTCAGTCTTTGGCACGGCTGGAATTTCTGACTTTTTCAAGGGAGGAAATTCTAGTTTTGGCATTGCAGGAATCTCGGGCTTTGGCATAGCCGGGATCTTAGGCTTTGGCATAGTTGGGATCTCAGACATCTTAGACTTTGGCAAAGTTGGTAACTCAGGTTTCGGGAAAGTTGGTAGCTCGGGTTTTGGAACAGCGGGGGATCTCAGGCTTTGGTATGGTTGGAAGCTCAAGCTTCGACAACAGTTGGGATTTCAAACTTTGGCAAGGCTGGAACTTTTGGGAGTTCTGGTTTAGGTATCTCAGGAACGGGCGTCTCTAGGAGGTGGCGCGCAGTCGCACCACTTATATTGCCATGAATGAAGAATATATTGAGGAATGCAAGTAGTAATAGAGAGGATAGGTGGTAATGCTGAGCCATTTTTCTGCAAATCTTAGAATGTTAAAGAAGAATGTGTTTAGACTCAAATGTGATTCGGATGTGGCATTGGCTTTAAGCCTGTTGCTATATATAGGTTTTAAAATGGACTTTTGGATTTTATTTGTTAAGTAAGGATCTGTGTAGTTGAACTTCTCATCCACTTAGCTTCTAGTTGGTACCTCAAAAGTCAATCTGGATGACCTTATTACAAAATAGTACTGTAAAACATAGTTTATGCTGGCAACATGATAGAAATCCTTTCCTTATTACTCCCTCCGGTCCAAAAATAAATGAATTTTTTGGGGGTGTTACACCACTAAAATTAGCTAATGACATTAATAAAATGGTACTTTGTCAATATTAAAATGGTAAAAGGACATTAATTAAATGGTACTTTGTCAATATTTAAATGGTAAAATTAGCTAATGACATTATTTTGGACCGGATAGAGTAGCTTATTTCATTTTTCTTGAAAAGAGAGTCCTGGATTCACATTATACCAGCTAACAGACCAAGCATGAAGCATAAGTTGTTCTCATCTTTATTTTAGAGTAGACGAAATAGAGGTAGCTGAGTCCATTTAATATGCATTAGGATAAACAAACAAAAGGCAAAAATAGCTAAATCATCAATTTAGTACTATACTTAAATATGCTAATTCATACTATAAATTACGAAAGAAAAAAACTAGAGGGAAAGAGTGTACATATAAGGAATGAGCAAAAATAGAGCTTACCAATGATACAAACTAAATCAAAATAACATAGATCATAGCTTATTTATAACAAGTATATAAAAACCTCATATAGTATAATGACACGTCAAACATGGTACATCCAATTCAAACACTACTATAGAAGAATTACTATTTCTACTGCTAGAAGAAAGTGTCCAATACTCATGGTTCAGGTCGCAAGCTTCATAGACTGAGATAGAAATCGCAAAACATCAGTTGGGTACTTTCTAATAGAGTGAAAGTAGCACATAATTACTCATGGAGTAGCAGGTTTGTACTGTGGAGAAAGTGAAGGAAGAGTTGGTTTAGGTAGTTCTGGGATTTCAGGCTTTGGCATAGTTGGGACTTTTAGCTTTGGAAGCTCGGGAACTTTTGGCTTTGGTAGTTCTGGAATTTCAGGCTTTGGCATAGTTGGTATTTCTAGCTTTGGAAGTTCAGGGACTTTTGGCTTTGGTAGTTGTGGAATTTCAGGTTTTGGCATAGTTGGGACTTTTAGGTTTGGAAGCTCAGGGACTTTTGACTTTGGTAGTTCTGGGATTTCATGCTTGGGCATAGTTGGTAATTCTGGCTTTGGCATTGTTGGAACTTGTAGCTTTGGAAGCTCTGGGGCTTTTGGCTTTGGTAGTTCTGGGATTTCAGGCTTTGGCGCTGCTGGGATTTCTGGCTTTTTCAAGGGAGGAAACTCGGGTTTTGGTATTGTTGGAATCTCAGGCTTCGGCACAGTAGGAATCTCGGGTTTTTGTATAGCTGGGATCTCAGGCTTTGGCAAAGTTGGTAATTCAGGCTTTGGTATAGTTGGGATCTCTGCTTTTTTCATAGCTGGAAGAACCTGATCAGTCTTTGGCATTGCTGGAACTTCTGGCTTTTTCAAAGAAGGAAACTCGAGTTTTGGCATTGTTGGAATCTCAGGCTTTGGCATAGAAGGAATCTTGGGTTTCAGCACAACTGGAATCTCAGGCTTTTGCAAAGTCTGTAATTCAGGCTTTGGCATAGCTGGCATCTTAGGCTTTGGCAGAGTTGGTAACTCAGGCTTCGGGACAGTTGGTAGCTCGGGCTTTGGTATGGTTGGAAGCTCAGGCTTCAGCAGAGTTGGGATTTCAAGCTTTGGCAAGGCTGGAACTTTCGGTAGTTCTGGTTTAGGTATCTCAGGGGCGGGCGTCTCTAAGACGTGGCGTGCAGCCTCACCAGTTATGTTGCCATGAATGAAGAATATATTAAAAAATGCAAGTAATAAGAGAGAGGATACGTGGTAATGCTGACCCATTTTTACGCAGATTGTAGAAGCGAAAAGAAGAATAATGTGTAAGACTCAATGTGATTGGGATGTGACATTGCTTTAAGTCTGTTGCTTTATATAGTTTTTAAGAATGCAATTACAAGGACTTTCAGGATTCTGTTTGTTAGCCACGGACCTGAGTAGTTGAATTTCTCATCAAACTAATTAGCTTCCAGCCTGGTACTTCAAAAGTCAATTTAGATGACCTAAATTACTTAAAATAGTCTAAATCTGTCACTTGCATATAGGTTATACTGGTAACCTGATAAAAATTCTTAGCTTAGCTGATTTCATTCCTTTGAAAAGAGAAAAAGTATTCATTCTGGTGTGGTCTGTACATAATAACTCAACGATATCGACAAAAACTACCAAAAATCAAAACAGAAAGGTGATTAGATTAGAGTTTGTTTTGAGCTTTAGGATTAATAAAAACAAATTACGCCACTTCCCAAAGATTGCCTGTAATTGGTTCGCTGGCAAAGCACCTAACTTCACCAATAAACTCTGACAGTTACTCAGTATTGCAATCTTTCATTTTAATTTTTTTGAGTTTTACTGCTTTAACTCATCAACTTTTGTGTATGAGAGAGACAATAAATTACTATAAACGCTAATTGGACTCAATTATTTCACCACATTTATAATCCTAATTTTGAAAACTACTCGCTCCAATTACTTGAGACTTGGCGTATTGTTTTCTCGGTGATGAAGTTGATAAAGATGGATTCGTGAAATCAAATGAATGGTGAGGTTTAAGTGGTTGTTTGGTGTTTTACCTTATACACTATTTCTATTGAGACTATTATGATTAAAAAATATTTATACTGTTATGGATACATTTAAAAAATGAAAATTCGTCCAAGAAAATTATAGTAATAAACTAATATTTTTGATATGATGTCGCTACAATATTTATTCTTTGTTTGCTCCTTTAAATATCAACACAAAAATCTTGCTTAACTACGGATTCATATAGCTTTGGAACGCTGGAATTTCAGGTTTGGTATAGTTAATACTTCAGGTATTGGTATAATGTAGGATTTCAGGTTTTGGTAAGGCTGGAATATTTGGAGATTCTGGTGTAGGGATCTCAGGGAATGGCGTCTCTAGAAAGCGGCTCGTGTAGTTGCACCAGCTAACCGATCATGCATGAAGCATAAATTGTTTTTATCATTCTTCTGGAGAAGGTGAAGCAGAGGTAATTGGATCCATTTAATGTGCATTAGGATGAATGAAACAAAAAGCAAATTAGTTAAATCACCAGTTTGGTCCTACACTAAAAATGTGAGTCCACTCCATTTTGTGGCACTTAAATATACTATTTCATCCTTTATTCCATACTCTTGAATTGTAATGGAAGAAATTGGTTACTATAAATTAGGAAGGAAAAACAGTGAGGGAAAGAATGGACAAACAACGATCGAGCAAAAGCAGAGATGGCAAATGATAGGAACTAAACCAAAGTAACATATATCAAAGTTTTATTACACTGTATAAATAGAAATACATAAAACATTCATATAGTATAATAACACGACAAACTCGGTACATCCAATTCAAATACTTCTATAAAAGAATTACAATTTCGGCTCGTAGCAGAAAGTATCCAATACTATCTCCATGTCACAGCTCAGGTGGAAAACTTCATAGACTGAGATGGAAATCGCAAAATATCAGCTGGGTACTTTCTAATAGAGTGAAAGTAGCATATAATTTACTCAAGGAGTAGTGGGTTTGTATGGTGGAGAAAGTGAAGGAAGAGTTGGTTTATGTAGTTCTGGAATTTCAGGCTTTGGCATAGTTGGGACTTTTAACTTTGGAAGCTCTGGGACTTTAAGCTTTGGAAGTTCTGGAATTTCAGGCTTTGGCATTTTTGGTACTTCTGGCTTTGGAAGTTCTGGTAGTTTTGGCTTTGGTAGTTCTGGGATTTCTGGCTTTGGCATAGTTGGTACTTCAGGCTTTGGAATTGTTGGGACTTTTAGCTTTGGAAGCTCTGGGACCTTTGGCTTTGGTAATTCTGGGATTTCAGGCTTTGGCATAGTTGGTACTTCTGGCTTTGGAAGTTCTGGGACCTTTGGCTTTGGTAGTTCTGGGATTTCTGGCTTTGGCACATTCGGTAGCTCGGGCTTTGGTAAAGTTGGAACTTCAGGCTTTTTCATAGCGGGAGGAACCTCAGGCTTTGGCACTTCTGGAATTTCTAACTTTTTCAAGGGAGGAAACTCTAGTTTTGGCATTGCGGGAATCTCAGGCATCTTTGGCTTTGGCAAAGTTGGTAACTGGGGCTTCGGGAAAGTTGGTAGCTCAGGCTTTGGAACATTAGGGATCTCAGGTTTTGGAATGGTTGGAAGCTGAGGCTTCGGCACAGTTGGGATTTCAGGCTTTGGCAAGGCTGGGACTTTGGGGAGTTCTGGTTTAGGAATCTCAGGGAGGGGCGTCTCTAGAAGGTGGCGTGCAGTTGCTTCAGTTATGTTTCCATAAATGAAGAATAAATTGAGAAATGCAAGTAGTAAAAGAGAGGATAATTGGTAATGCTGAGCCATTTTTCTGCAAATCTTAGAAGATTAAAGAATATGTGGGTGTGCAAGAGTATCGGATGTGGCATTGGCTTCAAGTCTGTTGCTTTATATAGGTTTTTAAGAATGCATGCAATATGGACTTTTTGGATTTTGTTTGTTAGACAGGGACCTTAGTAGTTGAACTTCTCATCAAACTAAATTACAGCTTATAGTCTGCTACTTAAAAGTCAATATAGATGACCTAAATTATACATAATAGTCTGAACCTGTCACAAGCATATAGGTTATGCTGGCAACTGATTTATTTATTTGAAAAGTATTCATTTTTTAGTGCATGTCTTCATTTCGGTGTGTACGTAATAATTCGATGACACCAACAAAAACTAGCAAATGTCAAAACAGAGGGTGATTACTTTCGAGCTTCAGAATTAATGACTAAATCGTGACACTTTTTCATTTCCAATTGATTTTGCATCCAAAAGACCCATCACAATAAGGCAATGTGAATTACACATTGATATAATGGTATCAACTTCTACTCTCTTCCTTATTACAGATAGCCCTCACAAGTGTGTCTTGTGCGCATACTGCTGCATCCTTTACATTTTCCTGGAACAACCATGACATCTCTTACTAATTATAATACACATATTTTTAAATTTTATTATTGATGTAATTATAATAAAAAAATCCTTCACAATCAAATTTATAGTTACTTTTTATTTCTAAACTTCTCTAATTCACTTCAATTTGAATCAACCATGTTTTAATATTGACTTTGTAAGATTGTCTTCAATTCTTTGAGATGTTTTATTAAACATTTCAAGCTCAAACTAATTAGATTATCAAATAATTAAATTTTAAAAAATATTGTCTCAACTTTGAAGGTCTTCTAAAGGTAACAATCACTATAATATTGAATTTTTGTATTTAAAAGTATTATGAAATATTATATAAGTAAAAAATGATATTCTAATTGACATATTCAATCAAGTGAAGTCTTAATTTTATTTTTAAATATTTTTAAAATAATCTTGATAGTTTATATAATTATTGATTCTATTGAAAAAGTTTTCAAAACTATAATCAATAAAAGAGATTTAAACATTTGTGTTGTTATGTAACGTACTATAATTTATATATGCTTATTATTTTCTTACAAAATATTACAAGAAAGGTAATGCTGTCAATTGAAAAAGAAAAATAAATTATTAAATTATATTTGATTATAATATTTTTATAAAATTTATGAGAATAAAATGTATAAAAAATATTAAATAAATGTATCTCTATTTTTCTAAATTTTGGCTTTAGCCCATCCATTCTATTGAGTCGCCCCTTATTATATTGGAATTTATGAACAATGGACTTAATAACATTAGCATGATTTTCAAATTCTACAAGTAACAAGTGTCTCCGAGGGATATTGATCTTTTAAAAAAAAAGGTATATATATGACCTTTTTTGAAATTACCGCAATTCTTCTTTGGAAAAATTACATAAGTGAAGGTCTTTTATTTAATAATTACCACTTTTAAGTATACTTTTAATTTATTACCATTTTTGTCAACTTTTAGCAATACTTAAAACAATTTTGTTCCTTTAAACTTAGATAAAAGTGCTGTCATTTGCAACTTTTAGCAATACTGTCATTCAACCAAATTGTTATATATGGTTAAAAGAATAATGTTGACAAATATTGTAAATATTTTTTAAAAAGTGTACACGTAAGTGATTTTCCCTTCTTCTTTTTTGATTAGTACCTGTGCGATTCTATGTTGAAGAAGAAAAGGGTGATGGAAGACTTGATAGTGATAAATAGCATAGAGAAATAATTAGCGTGAGAGTTTAGAGGCCGGATTGATCATTGCGAACCCCTATTTATAAGATGCGGTTGGCGTAGCTTGTACGTCGTGTTGTCTACCTTGTTCATTTGATTTCATTGGGTGATTTCAAATCTTATGACATAAATTAGTGAAATTGTCGTGTTTTGACGACTATAGTTTTTTTTAGTACATATAAAAAATAAAATAAAAACTTTTTACAACATACAAAATATATTATTATTTTTTGTATTTTCGTAAATACAAATTATTCATATGTATATAGTAGAACAATATTTATGATAGTGAAGTAAATGGATAAGAGGTCATATTTTGAAATAACAATATATTGTGTTATTTTTGTATATTTTAATTTCCTCTATCTTTTTTCTTAGTAGTCCTTGATTCTCCATACAAATTCTTATTTTTTAAAATAAATAAATAATTCGAACGTCTTAATTATGTCCTTATTATTATATTTTGTTTATTATAATTTTTTAAATATGAATTAATTTTTTTTAAGAATTATGAAAATGAAATACACAAAAAATATAAATGGATATTTAAGAGTAAAGTTATAAATAAGATGAAGAGATATGAATTATAACTAATTTAAATGTATAATTTATTAAACATTAAATACATTAATAATTATGCATTGACTTATTATAAAATTAAATAAATGAATTGTGAAAATTTAAACCTTTTGATTAGCAGAAGCCTTTTTAGGCAATTGAATAGGATTATTATGTGGGGGGAAACTCCACTAAGGAGCTTTTTCAGTTCTTCAACATTCCTCAAAGTCAAGAGAATATAATGAGTTTATCCATGAAAGCTGTATGAATAAAAATTTCATATTTTCGTTGTCAGTAAATCTCAATTCCTAAATTAGACATAATAAAAACACTCTATTTTTTCCATCAATTAATTTGATTAGATCTTATATATTTCAAAAATAATAGTGGCAATGAAAGAGTCAACTAATTCTATATATACAATGAAACTCTTCCATCTTAACCGTATATGTTTTAGAATTTATTAAATTCTATATAAAATCATGCAACTAAATTTGTCATTAATTAAATATATGATATAGCTTTAATTGATCATCATGCAATTAGAAACAAATTCATTCACAATTCTACCCATTAACCCAATTAATAAACCCAACACATCGTGCTCGCTGGATTGACAGAACTCTTATCGTGCTCGCTGGATTGACAAAACTCTTATCGTGCTCTTTAACTTGTCTCTGTTTAATATTTGTCGTCCATAGCCTGACAGAGAGTGGGGATCAAGTGGATCCAAAGAAAGATAACAAGCAACAATCTGCATTAGCTAATAAACTTGCCCACTGAAGGGGTTTGATCCCATGGCTATTGGCCCATGCTCACGAACCATTTGGAATGCATAGATTCTCAAGTAACAAAACATAGTTTTTTTGAGTTGATGGGTAGAATTATGAATAAATTTGGGTCTAGTTGTACGGGGATCAATAAAAATAATATCATATATTTAATTTATAATAAAAACTTAATACAAATATATAAGTTGAGTGATTTTACTAATACAAAACGGAGTTTGATGATTTTACTAGATAAATTTCTAAATTTGAGTGACCTTTTGAAATATTAGCCCGAACTAAACCAAAGTAACATAGATCAGAGCTATATTACACATACGGTATATATAGAAAATAATAAAATACTCATATTATAATGACACATCAAACATGGTACATCCAATTCAAATACTACTATAAAAGAATTACAATTTCTACTCCTAGCAGAAAGTATCCAATACTATCTCCATGTCACAGCTCATGTCGTAAGCTTCATAGACTAAGATGGAAATCGCAAAATATCAGTTGGGTACTTCCTAATAGAGTGAAAGTAGCATATAATTTACTCAAGGAGTAGCGGGTTTGTATGGTGGAGAAAGTGAAGGAAGAGTTGGTTTAGGAAGTTCTGGAATTTCAGGCTTTGGCATAGTTGGGACTTTTAGCTTTGGAAGCTCTGGGATTTTTGGCTTTGGTAGTTCTGGGATTTCAAGTTTGGGCATAGTTGGTACTTCTGGCTTAGGAAGTTTTGGGATTTCAGGCTTTGGAAGCTCTGGGACTTTAGGCTTTGGCAGTTCTGGGATTTCAGGTTTTGGCATAGTTGGTACTTCAGGTTTTGGCATTGTTGGAATTTTTAGCTTTGGAAGCTCTGGGGCTTTTGGCTTTGGTAGTTCAGGGATTTCAGGCTTTGGCGTAGTTGGTACTTCAGGCTTTGGAAGCTCTGGGACTCTTGGCTTTGGCAGTTCTGGGATTTCAGGCTTTGGCATAGTTGGTACTTCTGGCTTTGGAAGCTCTGGAACTTTTGGCTTTGGTAGTTCTGGGATTTCAGGCTTTGGCATTGTTGGGACTTTTAGCTTTGGAAGCTCTGGGGCTTTTGGCTTTGGTAATTCTGGGATTTGTGGCTTTGGCATAGTTGGTACTTCTGGCTTTGGAAGTTCTGGAACTTTTGCCTTTGGTAGTTCTGGTATTTCAGGCTTTGGAGTAGTTGGTATTTCAGGCTTTGGAAGCTCTGGGACTTTTAGTTTTGGGATTTCAGGCTTTGGCATTGTTGGGACTTTTAACTTTGGAAGCTCTGGGACTTTTGGTTCTGGGATTTCAGGCTTTGGCATTGTTGGGACTTTTAACTTTGGATGCTCAGGGACTTTTGGCTTTGGTAGTTCTGGGATTTCTGGTTTTGGGATAGTTGGGACTTCTGGCTTTGAAAGTTCTGGGACTTTTGGCTTTGGTAGTTCTGGAATTTCTGGCTTTGGCAGACTCGGTAGCTCGGGCTTTGGTAGAGTTGGAACTTCAGGCTTTTTCATAGCCGGAGGAACCTCAGTCTTAGGCACTGGTGGGATTTCTGACTTTTTCAAGGGAGGAAACTCTAGTTTTGGCATTGAAGGAATCTCGGGCTTTGGCATAGCAGGAAGCTCAGGTTTTGGCATAGTAGGGATCTCAGGCATCTTAGGCTTTGGCAAAGTTGGTAACTGGGGCTTCGGTAGAGTTGGTAGCTCAGGCTTTGGAACAGCAGGGATCTCAGGTTTTGGTATGGTTGGAAGTTGAGGCTTCGGCATAGTTGGGATTTCAAGCTTTGGCAAGGCTGGAACTTTTGGGAGTTCTGGTTTAGGTATCTCAGGAACGGGTATCTCAAGGAGGTGGCGTGCAGTCGCGCCACTTATGTTGCCATGAATGAAGAATATATTGAGAAATGCAAGCAGTAAGAGAGATGATATGTGGTAATGTTGAGCCATTTTTCTGCAGATGGTAGAAGCTAAAAGAAAGAATAATGTGTTAAGAGTGGATGTGGCATTGGCTTCAATTCTGTTGCTTTATATAGGTTTTTAAGAATGCAATTACAAGGACTTTTAAGATTTTGTGATCTGAGTAGTTGAATTTCTCATCAAACTAATTATCTTATAGTTTGGTACGGTACGTCAAAAGTCAATGTAGATGACCTAAATTGCATAGTAGTGTAAACCTGTCACACTATTATGGGTTGGAGACATATTCACTCATATGGTATCCATATTCAAACTTTTGGTAAATCAGTCTTCACAACTGTTTCTCTCTATCTACTCTATGCTTTGGACAAATATCCTTCTACGGACCATCATCCCGCTATGCCACTCTAGACTTCTCTCTTCCTCCACTCTGCTTCATATCCACTCTTCAGCCTTCGTGGAAAAAAGAAAGTACAAATAGCAGCAAAAGAAAGTACAAATAGCAGCAAAAAAAATAAAAATCAGTCCACTGGTAAACCATATAACCTGGCTACATATGCAGGATTGTGTTAAAATATACTCGCCACTCGTTGGATGTGTAAGGATTTACAGAAATGTTTACAATGTCGTAGACCACTCCACCCATCAGCTTAAACCTTTGGATCGAATACTCATATTCTTTCTCAACTAGAATCCTCATGTGCCTATTCCATACAGTCATTTCAACTACCAAACCACATTTTACGATTCTTATTAAAGCATGCAACACAAAATGTTCAATCCTGTTTACTACAAGTCTACAAAGCATGCATTTGTTCCATGACACTTCTTCCAGCATCTTCCATTTAAACCATATTAGCCATTTGTAGAGTAAAATGTGTTATTTTGAAACTAACCATAGGCACTTACAATTTTCTTTCCAAAGTGAAACCAAACAGAGAAAAGAAATACTTGCTACTGAACTCTGAACATATGAAAGAACGGCAGCTATATCATTTTGAAGTTTTAACCAATGAAAGTCAATAAACAAGCCTGTGTATTTTATGATCCCAATGGATAAGAACTGCTTTTATCTCCACCTGAGATTTTTGGTGGTTATCCCTCGTGTGCATTCAGTTTAACTGGCTCTCCGGAATTTCTATGTTATTAGAAAAAGAAAAAGCGGATTCAGTATAACTGCAACATAAATAGAATGAAAAGGAGATCACACCTTCTCACAGAGGTTGCATCGCTGGTTAAAACTGAGGCTGGAAACAGCAATTTAGTAACTTTACCCAACTCCAACTTGAACCAAGTTGGAAGTGATATAAGAACTTATCAGAACAAAACTAAGTTTATATCTGACTTTGCACACAATCGTTGTGGGGAGTCACCTGAAAACACATAAATAGAAGAGAGAATCTAGCCAACCTTCAATTTGCATCATCTACCGTGCTCGTTATGTCATAAATCCCCTACTGAAGATAGGTCGCCAAACTACGACAGAGAGTTTCGCCTTTTGAAGCGCCAGTTGCGTAGGGCGACCGGGCAAGGCCGAGTCAGAAAGGCTTTGATGACTCAAGGTTCATATTAGGGAAAGGAGAGTGAGGGGAAGAGGGGGCAGCCCTCAGCCCGATCATCCGATTCGCTCTTTCCTGAGGTATCTAATAACCTTGCTTCTGCTCGCCGCTGGCGCACCTCTCCTAACTATTGCCCATTTATTCTGGAATAATCTTTTTAGGAGGGACCTGCACAGCTCCTGCGACCAATGACAAGTGTGTTCTCTACCCGCATAAAAATGAAATCAAAGTCGAAATATCCTTTAACCATCATTTCAGATGGAAAAATGAACCAGACACTACAAGTCACTCCCCGACCACCAGCTCCAAAACAAGAGCTTAGACAAAGAAACAAGGAAAGCAAAGAGAAGAAAGTATATAAAAAGAGAATTTGAATAGGAACCTCATGCAACTTCATTGTTAATGAATAAAGTTTAATTATCATCACAAATTTCCGTCGAGCATAATTAATGAGATCCCAATTTCACATAGAAGTTGTAAATGTAAATCCATTTCACAAGTTCTAATCATGATTTTGGATATCAACGAATTCCAATCCATAATTTATTTATAGATCTCCAAATAATATTGCAGCAACATCATGCTAATTGAGAGATACATGTTGCACCAAATTCCATTCTCCTAAACCATTAAAGAACATAAGACATGCACATTGTCACTGAATGAAGGTGACAGGAATGCAGAATCTAAAAAGAAAAGAAAAACAAAGAAAGGAAAATTCAAGAAAGTCGCATGTCAGAAGATTAATGGGGGCAAGTCTTACTCACTTTAAGAGAATTAACACCAATATGATGATCTGAATTTGCCACCAACGGACCATTTTTGGCACCAAAAGAAAGGAACCAAAATATATGTACTGAAAATGCAACCCAAAATGTATACACACTTGGCAATACAAAACATGATTATCAACAAGGAACAAAGGCAAATATTAGGAACAGCTAATTGTTCTTCATAAGAACTAAGAAAGCACTGGACTTGCCACACTGTGAATTGCAGAGGCTTCAACTGATTGGAAACCTTCCATAGTTGACGGACACATGCGAGAGTCCACACAAGCAAGCACGACAAACTTCCCTTCAAATTGTACATTGAAACTTCAGCACTAAGCTATGGAATTAAGGTGAATTACTGACTGAGAGTTTGTGTAACAAGAAAATATATAACAGCTGCAGAAGAAAAGTTACAATTGGTTCTTGGGAATATGCAAGATTTACTTCCCTCTCAAAGTCACTTGTTTCACCTGGAATGCCCTTAGAGAGGCTTGCCTAACACAAGACAATCTCAGGAGAAAAGGAATAATTCTCATCAACAGATGTTTCATGTGCAAGCAGGACAATGAAACTGTAAACCATCTCTTTTTGCACTGCCCTGCAGCAGTTGGCTTATGGAATTTGTTTTACCCTTTATCTGGGCTCCAATGGGTAATGCCCTTCTCCATGAAAGATGCCTATGTAATTTGGTCACTGTGGAGAGTAGATAAAACCATCAAAAGAATCTGGAGAATGATCCCAACAGTTAATTTTTGGTGTCCTTGGAACGAGAGAAATAGCAGATGTTTTGATGGAATCTCAACTCCTACTAGCACACTCAATGCCAGATGTTTTGAATGTTTATTCAGTTGGCACTTTCTTTCCCCAGTAAACAATGGGGATAACTTTTTGGATTTGGTTAGCTCCATTTCTTTAGCTTAGTAGAATATTCAGGGAATTCTTTGGCTGTTTTACAGGTTTAGGCCTAAGTTTGCTTCACGTTTTGTTTGAAGCAGCTTCTTTTGCTCTCTTGTAATGCTTTTCTAATATGATTTGATTACCTTACCAAAAAAAAAAAAGATAGCACCTATTTATGATGTGAAGCTCTTCCTTGTAAATTGTCACATCTCAAACAAACCTCATTTGCTGCCAACCAAGAGACATTGCACTTCGAATGGAGCCTTAGTTTTTCCAGATCTGTCTCCATGGCCAATTTTTTCCTTGAAAATTTTATTGTCAAAGCTTTTGAAGGATCCAAAACCAAGACTTATAATCATGTCTAAAGAGAAATGGGGCAAAAACTTGTAACATTGTATGCGGCAGAGGAGTCCCTTTTATTTAAATGGAAGCTTAGCATATATCAAAAATTTATCCTAACAGATTCAAAAATGTAGACGTCATTTCTCACAAGAGAAAAAAATCAAAACTATATGAATCTATTACTTGCAAGTTGCAAGGGTTATGATCCTGGACTCTTAGCTCCAAACAAGGAACAACAAGGATACTTAAATTATCAATTGCCTGAGATAAGTAGATAAAAGATTTCAAGCAAACAGAGTTCAAGATAAAGTTAAAACTTATGTGGCACAACTGAAGGGAAAAAAAGAACAGGCAAACAAGG
Organism: Solanum piurae; assembly: GCA_029582685.1. NCBI lineage: Eukaryota > Viridiplantae > Streptophyta > Magnoliopsida > Solanales > Solanaceae > Solanum > Solanum piurae. The sequence continues at coordinate 5,070 of JAJOOO010016638.1, read as the reverse complement.
CCCTCTGAGAACCTGTTTGATCTTTTAAAAGATAGAAAAACATAGGACACTGATCATAAATTATTTAAGCTATACAATAAGAAAACCAAGATTACTGATGCAGTATGGAGATTAGAGCAAAAAGCTGATTATTGCAATTACTTCAATGCAAACTAGCAATACATTAGCATTACAATGAAAACATCAAGGCCAATGCCTGAGTAGCTTTTCATCCCTTACTAAAACATACAAAAGACAAAAGGAAGCTACAACTAGAACAAAAGAAATGCCTTACTTCGCTAGGCAGCCTTAACCTTATCATCACCCACAGCATTGAGTATAGGAAGACTGCTTAGGAATTCATCAAGACCTTCAAAAAACTCAATCCCTTCAATGTTCCCATCCTCCCCTGTTCCAGCTCCATTGCCTTGGCCCATCCCAGGTACAGGGGGTTCTTCAACCTCATTACTGAATTCAACATTCAAATCCAACTTCCCAACATCTTTGGTAACTCTTCCAGCTTGCCTTCTTGTGTTACCAGCTCTCTTGCTAGACTGAGCTGTTGTAACATTGGGCACTTCTACACCCCCTTGAGTGGCTGAAACATCTTGCACATCATCACCAGCATTCACTACAACATTTTTTCCCTTGTCAGATTTCTGTATCTTGGCCTTCTTTCTCCTAATCCTTTTACTTTTTCGTTTCCCACTCTTTGCCTTCTTCATCTTATTATCACCCTTCCAATCCTCATCTGACTCCTCACTCGACTCTGATAATCCCAGAAACACATCCTCATAATCATCAATATAAACTCTCGAAGCAGATGGCTTTCTTACACCTCCATGTTTATTAAACATGGGTGCAAATGGAGTCCAGCTCGAAATATTGCCTTTGTATTTCTTAAAAATCTCCAAGGAAAATCCTAAAGGCATAAATCCCCAACAACAGAAATAAGCTTCTTGTCCCTCTATAATTGGCGGCGGCGAGGCAATCTTTACAGCTTGAAATGCCTTCTTGCACTTTTGACACCTCAAAGTACAATCCACGTACTCTAAAGGATACTCATACATCAGATAACAATAAGGACATGCAGTCCAGAAACTAGGAACAGCATGACTTGATGCATCAGCACCCCTCTCTTTTCCCCTTACATTGTTCACATTGTTGTTACTAGTACTAACCGAATGATTTTGATTGTTCCCAAAAAAAACCTCATTGTTGTGACTGGTATTAGCAGACTGATTTTGATTGCTCCCAAACAAACCCTCATTGTTCACATTTCTATTGGTACTAACAGACTGATTTTGATTGTTCCCAAACAAACCCTCATTGTTCACATTTTTACTAATACTGGCAGAGTGATTCTGATTGTTCCCAAACAAACCCTCATTGTTCACATCTTTACTAATACTAGCAGAGTGATTCTGATTGTTCCCAAACAAACCCGCATTGTTCACATTTTTACCAGTACTAGCAGAGTGATTTTGATTGTTCCCAAACAAACCCTCATTGTTCACATTTCTACCAATACTAGCAGAGAAATTTTGATTGTTCCCCAACAAGCCCTCATTTCTTTGTGGTGCCTGCTTATTACCTTGCTGATGAACAGAAGCTACTTCTTGTTGCTCTCTTCTCGACTCCATAGACGCTACTCGATGCTGCCCTCTTGTTGACTCTACAGAAGCTACTTGATGTTGCCCTCTTGTCGTCTCTACAAAAGCTACTTGATGTGGCCCTCTTGTCGACTCTGCAAAAGTTACTTGCTGTGGCCCTCTTGTCGACTCTGCAAAAGCAACTTGTTGTTGCCCTCTTGTTGATTCTGCAAAAGCTACTTGCTGTTGCGCTCTTGTGGTACTTGACCCAAAGGTAAAGGGGTGTTGTTCTCTGTCCGGACTAAGCATAGTAGAGTTTACTGGCTGTGTCTGATTTCTGCTCAGAAATGTTACCGGCTGCTGCTCTCTAGTCAAGCTGGACACAGAAGTCATTGACTGGGGTTGTGGGTCTTGAAGAAATGTTACAGTCTGCCGCTCTCTGCTTGAACTCACCGGATGCGACTGTGGTTGACTCTGAAAAATCATAGAACTTTGTTGCATGAAACCAACTGGGTTATTAGTCGGAGGAGGAGGAGACGACACAGGGTTAAGGTTAAGAAAAAACCCAATTTCTTTATCATAAACACTTCTCCTAAAAGCGTTTGAAAGAACAGACCAAGCATCAACAACAAGATGAAAAGCATGGTCAGAGAAAGGGAAATTGTTCTTCTGAGGGTTCAATAGGAGCGCAAGACGTCGGTACTGATTAGCGATAAGTTCAGAATCATGGGTTTGGTTGGAAGGAATTTGAAGAATAGAGTAGTAGTCAAGATGCTGGTTGTTGATCCGCTTGTCGCCGGCGATTAGGGTGTCAACGATGGCAAGAATTTGGTCGGCAGGTAAAAGGGTCGGGTCGGATTCATGGGCCCGGGTCGCAAATGATTTGCTCCCAACTAGGTCACGGTTAGTCAATAGCTTCTCGGCGATTGATAACCACCGTATCGCCTCCGCTCTCGACGTATTTCCGGCACCGTTCATGAAGAATGGATGTTCCATTTTTGAGTAATTTTTTTTTTTTCAACTTTCAGTTCCAAGAAATGAAGAAATTGAAGTGAAGAAGAAAGAAAAGAGAGAGAAATTCAGTGTAGCAGTACTATATTAACTGCTATGAAAAAGGACACAAGTTATTAGATACAAAATGACATAAAGACCACGTGTTTGTAGACTTTATAACAATGAAATTACCCTTAGATTAAAGGGTAAATAGGTAAAATTAAAAATGTTTACTGTGGTAAAACATAGATTTATTTGTTAATTAACTATCCGTTGTGATTTGTTTCAATAAGATTATAGGGATATCTGTTATTACTATGATTCACGGAAGAAAAAACTATACTTAATTACTAAATGCAAAGTGAGTTAAATTAAGTTATCCATTAGTTGTAACTTAAGTTAAAATTACATATCTATATTAAGATATTTAATTAATATTTAGCAGTATATAGGGGTTAAATTTATTGCACTATACAAACAGTTGAACAATGAACGATTCACACGTGGCAGCTTAAGAATTTAAAGTGGAAAGACAGTTTAATAATTAGTAGAAAATAATTTAATATTGTATAAGTGCGGTAAATATAGCTCTTCTAGAAAGGCAAAGAAAAGTGTTGTATGGTTGACTATTTTCCAATTCGAGAAAAGTGAGCAAATTTGCATACTACATTCAACCACTTTAACTAACATTTTACGAGGTATTTTTTCATCATATTAATATATAAAAAGTTAGAATTTTATAGTATTTTTCATATAATTTTTAAATATTTAAATTTTTTATTTAAAATATCAAATAAATATAATCTAACTTAACTTTGAAAATTAGTTAAATTGACTTTCGCAACATGACAATTAAAAATAAACAGAGGGAGTATCATTTAGCAACCATAACAATTAGGAGTGTCAAAAAAAGGTGGGATGAATTTAATTTGAACAGATTAAAATAAATAAGTTATTGAATCGCTTAAAAGTTATTTGAATTAAAACTGGCTAAAAATGTTTAATGATTCAAACACGTTTAATACTTACTAAGTTTAAATTTTTCTGTTTATATTTTTATAATATGTATAACTATCTAATAAAATTTTCATTATCTTTATTATGGTTATTATCAAATATTGTTTTGAAATATATTTTAATAAAAATTTCACTGATCTATTTGGTTGCATATCATTCCAACTTTGAGATGTATGAGTGTTAATTGTGTGCTTTAATTCAATTTTGAATATTATCGATTCGTCTTATCGATTATTGATTTATAGATATATCAAACTATTATAAAATCGTTAAGATATCAATTATTGATCGTTAATAGATTATTACTGTCAAATTTTGATTTTGATATGTGAAGTTGCTTCTTCGTTTGTACCATTGGGGACAAACTTTATATAATTGACTATGGAGCATGAGATATATGGGAAATGAAGTGAAACATTTAGTCAAGTGTCTTTATATATCTTATCGGTTAACCAATTAAAAATAAATCTTAAAATATATTGTTTAAGTAGAAAAATAGTGTACACATATAAAATTGAATCCATTTTATACTAGAAATTTTTTGGGTAGCGACAAAAGAAGCTAGAAGAATTTATGGTCAAATAATAGTTTAGAATCACAACTTGTAACGGTTGCATTTTATATCAATATATGACTTTCACTCAATCTCCCATTTTATTCCTAATTATATACTAATAATATATAATTAAATCAAGATAGTTCCTCTGTTTTAACGAAATTTTGTGAAACATGATAGATAAAGTGTTGGCAATTATGTCATCAATCAAACATGAGTTTGCAAACTTTTACAATTGTAAAATATTATTTGAAAAAACTACTTAATTAGACTTATATCCATACTATATATATTAATATTATCTATACTTTCAAACAATTACATATATTATCACTTTTAATATTTTATACCATATATTTTTTTAAATATAATTAAATACACTAAAACCCTTAAAATTAAAATTAATTAATTATTTACATTTAAAAATCAAAATTAATGATCCAAATACCTTTCTCTCTCATCAATCCCCTCCCCCAACCTTCTCCATAAATCGTCTATGCCCACACCCACACCCACCCCACGCCCCCAATGTACTATTTTACTTGCAATGTAGATGGTCATACAATTCATTTTATGTATCTTAGTTTTTATTTCATATATTTAATATGTTTCAGTCAAGGTATCTTTACATGGCAGTGATGCGTATCTGATTTGATTATTTCATGTATCTAAGCATGTTGTTATATGTATTTTACAGTGTTTAATATACACGTATCTAATATGATAAATAGTGCATCTAAAACTGTAAAAAAAAAAAAAAAAATCTTAGCAAAAAATCAATGAATTACAATGTATCTAACTTAAAATTCATATCAACTAGTTTAGAGAATTAACAATGTATCTAACAGCACGTCAATTATATGAGATACTACCCTTCACATGTATATGAACAATAAAGATAAATGTGTATTTGACATAAACAAAATGTATCTT
>JAJOOO010016637.1:0-18737 GCA_029582685.1 Solanum piurae | reverse complement strand
GACTTAAGTTAATACGAACTCGCATCCCTATATCGGTGCTCAATACTACTCCCAAAAAAATATACTTAGTTCTTTATGTTTAAAAACATACTTCTTCTGTGATTTAAGATTAGTGCTCAAAAACTTAGCTCAAAGGCTATCTTGGAAATCTCAGTTTCCCTGCTTGCTTCATTTAGAAAGTTATTTCTCTTTTATGAAAACTAACCCGAAGGCTCTTTAAAAAACTCAGTTTCCGTTCTTACTTAAATGTGAAATCATTTTAAATCTCTTTAGGAATACTTAGTCCCCGTATACTTTTGAATAAATGAAATTCGACTCTTTACTCTTTGCTTAACTTGAAAACTTGAGTGTAAAATGAATTTAAAACATTGTTAAAGACTCTTGAAAACTTTAAGAAACTTTGTTTTGACTTGCACCTTAATTTCTAGACTTGACTCTTAACTTCTTTGACTTTGATCCTAACTTTCCTTGAATTGAATTATGGATTCAAGGTTCATGATCTCATGTTTATGGATGATTTCATGATGTTTAGATGTACCTTAGAGTGTTGAAATCAACTTAGAAACATAGGTACATTGCTAAGGAACTAGTACGAAAAGATGAGGAACGAATGGGGAGAACTAGCGTCCCTGGCTCTCTGAGAGGCGCAGGGCGCCAGCCCTCAATCTTCAGAGAAGTTTGACTGGCGCTCTGGCTGGTGTGACACGCCAGAGGCCAAACTTCAGAGAAGTTTTTGTGGCGCTCTGGCAGGCGCGACGCCCCAGCCCTTTTGCCCAGCGACTTCCGACTTTTCTCTTCCGTTCTTTATCTTTAAACCTCCCTAACTTCCATAGTTCCTTCACCAAACACTTAGGATCAATTGTACCCTCAATATACAACCAATCTAACTCGAAAAACCACTCGGAAATATGAATCAACTAACCTCCAAGCATCAACAACTCAACCAACAAGAATTCTACAATTTGTTCTTCAAGAACCTTCCTTCTTCAACATGTAAACAACTCAAAACAATTGGATTGAAACAAGATGGTGTGTGGGTGAACTAACCCAACACGAAAAGATCTCACATACCTTAGTAGGGATCACCCCCGACGAAATCCACAAGCAATCCACGACGATCTTGACGGATCTTGAACGTTCTTCTCCTTTCTCCTCTTTTCTCTTTTTCTTTTCTCTTCTCTCAAAACCCTAACTCCTCTTGGTAAAAGTGTAAACTGATATAACTCAGCTTATACCCCTAATTAATCACCAAAAACAAAATCAAATAAAAGGGTAAGGAAAAGACCAAACTACCCTTTCAAAAATTCGGATTGAACATTTCCTTATTCGAACAGCCCAACTTCCAAAGGGGATAACTTACTCATAAAAACTCGGAATAGCGCAAATTCGGCGGCGTTGGAAAGATCATTCCAAGGTATTCCCAACCATATCTGGAACTACACCTAACTCATCCTGATCTAGGATTTATGGCCGTTTGAAGTTGATCAAAAATTTACTTTTCTTAACTTAAACAAAAAAAAATCAGATTTTAATTCTTTCCAAAAATGACTATTTCCAATTAAGCTTCTTCCTAGTTATTTCAAATTGCGAGATGTTACAAAACTAATCTTGCGTTCGGACGGAAGTTCTCCTATAAAGGAACAATAGATGTCCCAAGTGCACTCACCTTTGGTGAAAAAGCTTGGAGGAGTACTGGTCACCGTCACCCAAGCCCCACTTTTATCGAAAGCGGAAGAAAAGTCTGGTGGATTTAGTATTAGGCTGATCCACCCTACTTCTAAGAGTTCTATTGCTTCCATTTTCCCTGAGTTGGTTCTGGATCTTCTTAGCTAACAATTACCTAATAATTTTTTCAGTTGGAACCCCACCAAAAGTTTCAACTCGCTATGTTTGATTTCGGAAGGTACATCAACGGGACACAATGCGAGCCATGTGTCCAGTGCTATTCCCAACATCTCCCTATATTTAACTCTTTAAACTCCACTACCTATAAGGCACTGCCTTGTGACTCTCCTAAATGCTTGCAAAATAAATGTCAGGGAAGTCAATGTACCTATGTCATGAGTTCTTTTGATCAAAGTTACTCGTATGGTGATTTAGCTATGGAAATGTATACTTTCTACTCTTCACAAAGAATTCAGAAAATTTCTTTTTCATATCTTTTCTTTGGATGTACTTATAGATTGAAATTTGACTATACTAACCAAATAATAAACGACATAATGGGTCTTGACATTTCTCTGATATCCTTAGTTTTGCAAATGAGTCCTACCTTTGGAAAATATTTCTTCTATTGTTTTGTGCCTTTGGCACAATAAGATGTCTCAAGCACACTCACATTTGGTGAAAATGCTTAGGAAAGTACTACGTACTATTCACCCATATTAGCTCGATTAGTCGCAATCTTTCTACCTCTTAACTCTCATAGGGATATCGATTGGTGGTAAAATATTCGACTTTTTTTTGTAATCCTACAACTATTTCTCAAAAGGGAAAGATGAATTTATGTATGACGCCGTTCATTTTTATAAATTATCATCATTCACTCAAAAGTCAACTTAATTAATGTCTGACATATATATCATCCTCTTATATATATAAGAACACTTTGTTATGATTATATCCTTATTCTTATTCACAAAGATAAGCATTAAAAATAGGATATAATGCTTAGTTGTTTGAATAAGAACAAGGATTTAATCAAAATAAAGTGTTTATATATATTTATTTATATATGAGGATTATATCCTTTGGTCCTTCCCAAGAAGTTGAATAAGAATAATGAACACTTGTTTTAGGCCTGACAATTTTTTAGGGCTCGAAAGTTATTATTTCATTTATATAATTTTTAATTTTCACTATATATGTGATTTTTAGAAATAAAATTATTAATTGACTAAAAATGCACGTGTAATGCACATAATGCGCATGATATGCACATACAACGCACACAAAAGCTAGTTTGATTGAATGTAACATGTTTAATTGTTTGGAGAAGAATAAAAACAAAGATATAATGCTTAGCTTTGTGAATATATCCCCTCTCTCTCTCCATATATATATATATATATAGAAGCCTTAGGGTTACCTTCGATTTCTAGGACATCATATTTGTCAAGGGAAAGTTACCCCGATTCAAAGATCAATTGGCTTTGCATCAAAATTTCCTGATGTTATCACTGATAGAACCCAATTGCAAAGGTTCTTAAGACGTTTAAATTACATATCCCTTTTTTATAAAAATATATCTCGTGATTTGGCCCCTTTATATGTCAAGCTGAAAAAGGATTATAAATCACCTTGGACTGATAGTCATACTCTTGACACCCAATTTTGACCGACCTATAACCAATTTTTAGAATGCTATTCGATTAAATACGTATTTTTAAAATATATGTCGAGTTTAAAATTTTAATCTATTTTGTCTAAAATATATATATTTTAGTATGCATGCTTTATAAAATTATCGTAAATATTATTAAAATATTTTAAAACTATAAGTAAAACTCAAAATAATTAATTTATTCAAAAGTTTTAAAATTTAAGTGATTTTGATTATATAAAAATATTATAATATTTGTAGTATTTTAATTGGATAGCATTTCTTTAAATTTCCTCAAAATCATTTAATTTTTTGCCTATTCTATTCTAATTCATTTCAATTCTAGCCATTCCAATTCCAATTGTATTTTCAATTATAGCCATTCTTTCATTTTCAATTCTAGCCGATTTTATTACAACTTTGGCCATTCCAATTATCAAATCTAATCTGCTTTTAATATTTCCTTAAATCTCACCCGTCCTTTTAAATCAGATCAATTCAAGATTCAATCGTGCGCGTCCATTCAAAATAAATCGATGGTCCAGATTAAGTCTACCTACTCTTTCCTTTTTATTCTACCAAAGACCAAAACCCTAAAAGATGATCCATTCTTCCTCTCCTCTCTCCTAGACTGTCGCATCCCTCCTCTCTCTTCTCCGATTTTCTCCATCCAGCAGCGACGGATGACAGCTCCGGCCAGCGACTCAGCAACAATAACGGTTTGAAATCCCGGTCATGCAGCGTAGGTCGATAGAGTTCATTAAAATTTTGAGTTTTGTTAAAAGACAGGTCTTCGACAGATCCATCCAGGTAAGTTTCTGATTTATTCTAATGCCCGTACTTTCAGTTCTTTAGTGGTTTTCATTTTAAGATGAGTATGTTGAAGTTGAATTTCATATAACCTCTATTTCTGCTGGCTGTTTCAGTGATTAATATTTACCGATTTACGTTTTTCTTTGTAGAGCATGTTTAGGTTGTGATTCTCTATTCAAGCTCTTGTTCATCGCTACCGTTCTGATCTGCTTTAATTTTTAAAGTGTTATAGTATACTTACTGCAATGAGTCGGTTTTCTAACCGATGGTTTGCACATCCTGTGCATTTTTAAATAGATTATTAGTTCATGATCTCCTTTGACTAATTTCTTTAGGGTAAAATCATGATTTTTGGTCTTAATTGATTGAGAAAGCATTTTTGATCTTCCTAAAATGATATCTAATTGTCCTTGATAATTTAATATTGCTGTTAATATTTTGAATCGATTTTAACATAAATGACGCCTCAATTTATGTGTAATTTGATTTGTTAATTGCTAATGTTTGGATCCCTTACATCTATTAATTTTGCTAATTGCTTAGCCATTCAAAAGCCCAAAAGAGTTGTTAGGTCGTGCACCAAAACTTGTTTTGCGAAAAACGAGGCGCGACACATACCACTTTGGTAAAGGATATTAAACTTCGAGTTCGATCCTTACCATGCTTAACTCTTGCTAACCCTGCTTGGCAAAAAATTATTGAGACAGATACGTCTAATATTGGTTATGGTGGGATATTAAAACAAATAAATTCCAACGATAAAAATGAATATTTAATCAGATCTCATTCTGAAAAATGAAGTGAGGCCCAGAAAAAATATGTCACGGTGGCTCATGAAATATTGACCATTGTTAAATGTGTGCTGAAATTTCAGGATGATTTATACAATCAATATTTTTTAATAAAAATTGATGCTCAATCTGTTAAATACATGTTTAATAAAGATTTTAAGCACGATGCTTCAAAATTGATATTTTCAAGGTGGAAAGCTCAATTAGCCCCTTTTGATTTCGAAATTCAATAGAAAAAGGGAGTTGATAATTCCTTGCCGGATTTCTTATCCAGAGAGTACCTTCAATAAAATATTTTACGGATCCTTTTTTTTATAAAGAAACTCTTATTATTATTCTAAAAGTAATTATATTACCAATAGATCTGAAGGGTTTTATTATTGAAAAACTCATTACTTATAGTACAGAAGAAGATTTCTCAATACATGATTATTCAGAAGAAGTCAGAGATAATTTGACTGATTATTATTTCGAATGATTAAAGATTGTTATGTATGCAGGATAGATCCACTATGAATTCATGCTAAAGGCAGGAGAAGATGGAGATCAACTCCAGGGAGATCCCAATCTTATTCCCACGGACCGTCATACGGATCCGTAGCTAAATCACAATGTTATCTAGGATCATCACACAGATCCTCTTCAAACTCCCCAGTTATACAAATGGGAAGAAGAAGTTTGATAAATGAAAAGATTTCTGATAAGGATGAATCTTCATCCAATTCAAGGCAATATATTAATCTGGAAGATATTTCGAAAGACAGTCCGTTATATGGTCACATGCAGGCATATTTGGCTGCTCAAAAGTAAAAAAGATACTTTTTCTTCCATTACCAAAAAGGATACTGATGATATCAAATGCTACGAAAAATTACAGAAAAAAGAAATGATATTTCTTTTAGAAAACTCTAAACTTCAGAGAAAGGATGAACCATGGAAGATATTCCAGAGGTACCTAATCAATGAATTATATTATCCAGGTGAGTGATACAAAACTTATAGCCCAAATGAGAACGTTTATAACTTCTAAAAAATTATTGTTAAACATATTATATATGTTGAAGACTGGGTATTTCTACGATAAAAGAGAGGCAAATAAGCCTCAATAATACTCGAATGAATTTCACATATTGGAATTATATCCAAGCATTTGATAAATTGATATATTATAATAATGATAGACATAAACACACTTGATTTATAAAGGTGTGTGCAAAGATATTTGCAGACCCTATCCCAAATTGGTTCATAAGTTGGTGGTCATACCACGGTCCTACAATTCAAATCTTACCCGAATAATTCCTCAAGTTATACAAGGAATGGACCAAAGTATCACTAGACCTACATAAATTATATCACGCAGATCATATCTGCTGGTTAGAAAAAATAGATCAAATCTACTTCTTTATTGAATTTTCAATACCATGGATTCATAAATGGACTTCTGAAGTTGGTTTCACGAAGGAAAATATTCCTTGCCTATACATGACTTATTACAACAATTTTTGGGACAAGCTAGTGAAAAAGGATCCCAAAATAAAATAGTTAATTGGTCAAGAGATTTTGGATATCATCAGCGAAAAAATAAAAGAATATAATAAAATTCCTCAAAAGGGAATTGTTGATAATAACTCAGTAAGACATATTGTCAGAAGGATCTCCTTTCAAGACGGAGATAAAGAAAGCATGATCAATGATTATTTAGAAGAAGTAAAAAGAAATTTACTTCAAACCATTACCCAAATTGATAAATCAGACACATCGATGCGGAGTGAAACAAGCAACGATGATATCGCGGAAGAGTCACATCAAAATGAAATAGAAAATATACTGTCTACAGCCGATCTATTGAATATAGAAGATTTTTTGTAACAAATAAAGTCCATGGATAAGAAATATGGTAAAGAAAATGCATAACAAAAATGGTATCGTAAAGCCTTGAGCCCACTCAACAGTAGATACACTGTTTAGGGACCCCAATGGTGGGACTTCTTTTACTGTACATAGATTTTTTCTATTTTTGTTTTTGTCTATAAATGCTTTCATTTTCTAAAACGAGAGACATCAGAAAAATAAACACTCTCTCTCATAGACAGTGGTATATGTTTGTAAAGCAATCAGTTTGTAAGCATTGTTCCGATCATAAATAAATATCCGGTCAGTTCTTTAGATATTAGACTTGGAGACAGTCATCCTTATAAGGTATTTTTCTTTGTTTAGTTTTCTTTTAGTTTCGTCTCTCCCAGCCAGGACTATGTCCGGCTAAAAATCTCATATCTATGTTGAATAGCTAACTTCTCTCCTATACAGATCATGAACGATCTAAGCTTCATTAAAATATAAAGGAATTTTGTTATGGGTTCTCGACTTGGTTCTGAGATCGAGGTATAGTCGGATCTAGCACTACTTTTATGTTTTGCCTTAGTGGCTCCATCTGGTCAGCCGTGGTTCACAGCCCGATAAGGAGTTGAAAAAGGGCGCCTAATACCCGGTTAGAACTATCAGACACATGGGCTCAATAAGAAGTATGTGTTAGATCCTTGACATGCCATTTGCTCAGGTAAAAATATCACCATGCAGTCCGAAAAGCTATATGAAAATTCTTGTGTATTTCAATTCTTATGCAGTGCGGACTACCGCTAGCTTAAGGATGCTTGAGTTGCTAGATCTTGTTGGCCGTGCAAATTACCGCCAATCAATCTACGATCCTGTAATCTAGTATCATAGTCTAGAACTTTCATGGTATATATGAGATAGAGGTGACGTATTTAACATAGATATGATCTTTGTTTTATGGATCCGAGAGAAACTTGTACTAAAAGTACTAGACTTGAAGAGGTTGATATACCTCAAAACCTTAATTTGTTAAACAAATGGACTATCTCTAAAGTCTTGATTAAAACTATTTATGATTATGGTTGATTTGATAAACTGTCTTCTAAACAATTAATAAAAACTACATAGCAATCTTTAGCTTTAAATTCGTCTAAACAGACTATTCGTTTATTAAATGAGCGTGATATTAATTTATATAAAAATTAGTATAATTACCTGCATATTGGTATGGTTCAAATTGCTTTTAAGCCTTTGACCCTTAAAGGGTTACCTGGAACGTTTTTAGCATCCTTAAGAGATGCTAGATATTTAAATTTTAGACAGTCCCTAATGGGTTCGATTGAATCTACGATGGCCTATGGTCTCGTATATTTTAATACTCAACTAAATTTGCAATTATCTCTTTATGATGTTAATATTCTTGACGCCTTAACATTAAATGTTAAAACACATGGTTATAATTATGTGCCTGGTTCTGAACTTATAAGTTTATCTTACAGAATTTATTTCAAATTATTATCCACTTTAAATCCAAGATGTAAATTATACAATACATCTAATCAAACTATTTTCGTAGAAACCAATTTTGCATGGTCCAAGGTTACCACCAGGAGACCTATTAAGTGGGAAGAAATTGATTTCCCAACTACATGGACTCTAAATTCGGTCATATCCCCAAATCAGATAATAGATGCGGTTACCAATTCTAATTATTCTCATATATCACAAAATCTAGATGGTAGAATTTGTATTCAGTTTTCTGATGATAGATATGCACTTCATAGGCAGTCATTTTCTAATAATAGGTTAATGCCTACGGTGAGTCACAGTTATAATAGACGTTCTTTATCAAGTCATAGACTTTTACCTGCTATGCATCATATTTCCCCAATTGAATCTATCTATGGTCCAGCACGTGATCGTGCAGCTTCTTTACATACCATTGCAACAAATAGCAACTCAATGATAGAAAAGGAAAAAATTGATCCCCGAACTAATATAGTTCAGGTAAATGATGATATTTCTGACAAGGATATTCTTTTTATCTCCGAAATAGAGTTTGACCTAAGTGATTCTTAATGATTCCACAATAACTTGACTTTAGCCCAGGTTCTCTGGTAACAAAACATATTCAAAAAGATTTTTTTTTAATAAAAATGGAACCAATTTAAAAATTGGTTCTTTGATTCTTATAGTAAAGAAGATATGAATAATATCTCTCAAGAGTTTTATGAAACTTGTGCTTTGCATAATCAAATTATGTATTTTGTTCCATGGTTTATAACCACTTATTTTCCTTTACATATTAATGTTATTGAAAGAACTTATAAAGATGGTAGTGGTAATCTTACAAAAGCCATCTACCCCTCTCAGTCATTTTTTATTTTGCCAAATAATGCAGGTATTACTTTCTCGACATTTTAAAAATTCATTGAAAAAGATATTGCTTCTATCAATATTGTTGAAATTAATAAGCTTATTACTAAAAATAATTATTTGAGTTTATATGTTAAATTTTTGGGTGAGCATATTAGCTCTCTTGATAAAAAACTTGATGAACTAACTATTTTGATAAAAGGTATAAAAGCTGATATAGCTAAGTCAAATATTGCTTCTACTTCTGAAAGCAAAGCCGAGGTTGTTTCTACTCATGTTCAAAGACCTCCAGAGATTCAAGATTTTAAATTTAAATTTAAATCATTAAATGATTTGAAAGAACTTCTTGATAAAAAGTTTTCTGGTTTAGATTTTAAAGAACTTCTTGATAAGAAGCTTTCTATTTAAATTTTAAGCCAATTGATTTATCGGAAGACTTTGCAGATAAAATGGAAACTACGATTGATTATAAAAATCAGGTTTCTTCAGAGTTTAATAAACTCAGAGGCTATCCCAGAAAAAATAATGATTATGCTACTAAATCAAGCATGAATACTTATTATTATCCCCGTCATACTCCTCAATATGTTTTGATAGAGGAACGAGACTTAAATCAGAGTAATACGTCTTATAGTGGTTCCAAAATTTATGAATGAAATCTTGATGGGTTGATTGATAGACAGTTAACTATTCTTGTTCGTAGAATGCTTATGTATGCAACTATTTGTAAAAGTGTTAACAACACATATATGACTATTTGCAAAATGATTGTTGTAGGTTTTACTGGCCAACTTCGAGGCTGATGGGATAATTATTTAAATATGGAAGAGAAAGCCTCTATTATAAATGATGTAGCTATTGATGATGGTGTTGATAATTTAGGCATGACTCTAGTTAAAAATAGAGAAGATGATGTTTATACCCTTGTTCTCACCAGATTAGAATATTTTAATGGTAGATTTACCAATCAGTATAAGACTGTTTGTACTCTCCTTAAAGATCTAAGAAGTCAGACCTTAGAAAATTTTAGATGGTACAAAGACATTTTCCTTAGTAGGGTTATGCAATTACCCGAAAATAAATTCGAACATTGAAAAGCTAAGTTTATAGATAGGCTTCCCTCTTTATTTGCTGATAGAATTCAAAAAGCTCTAAGAGGTAGTCATGGTGAAATCACATATAAGGATTATACCTATGGAAAGCTTATAGGAACTTGCACACAAGAAGGATTGAACTTGTGCAATAAACTACTTATGTCCAGACAGCTTAAAATGGATAAGCTTAAGAAGAAATCTCAATTAGGAGACTTTTGCACCCAGTTCAATCTACCCGAACCTACTGCTAATAGCAACAATAAGAGCATGTATTATAAGTCCTCTAGAACCAAAGGTTCTCATAAGAAAAGGAGATCTAGATGTAGGTCTAAGGAAGAACGAGAAGCTAGAAAAAGCTCTCGTAGATCTAATAGATTTATCAAAGATAGATCGGGAAGAGATATCTCTAAAATAAAATGTTACAAGTGTGGAAAACTTGGTCATATAGCCCCTAATTATAGGTTGAATAAGTTAAAAACTTTAGAATTAGATGGAGAAACCTATGAAAAGATTTATGGCTTGTTATACACCTCGGGTTCTAACGACGATTATTATTCTAAATCTAATTCTGGTTCTGATGTTGAACTACTAGATTTATCTGATAATGATAAAAATTGTGATAGCCCTTGCACCACTTGTAAAGGTAATACTTGCAATTGTGAAGATGATGAAATTTATAAACTTCAATCGCAATTTCAAGACTTCAATATGAACACAATCACTTCTGATAATGTGATTGAACTTTTAAAAGAAGTTACTGATAATAAGCTTCGCGAAAAAATCATTAATCTAGCTACTTCCAGTGAGGCTAGTTCAAGTTCTTCTAAACCTTTTGAAAACAAGAAGAATGATTTAAATGATTTTGAATATTCGACACCTTTTTCTTTAAAGGAGGTTGATAATAGTCTTATAAAAAGAATGCTTTTCCTGAAAAAGATTCTTCCTTCGATGATTTAAAGAATGAAGTTGAGAATTTAAAAAGAGAGATTAAATCTCTTAAGCAAAATCAATTGATTTGTGATCATAGAATTACTCAGATTGAGATAAATAATTCTGACTCTTCTAAAGACAAGTTTTCTAAGAATAAAGGTAAAGAACCTATTAATCTTGACCCTAAAAATGATATGTTTCTAGTAATGATGCAAATTATTACTGCTCATAAATAGTATGTTAAATGTACTATTTTGATTGATAACAGTTTTTCTATTACTAACATTGCAATGATTGATAGTGGTGCAGATGTTAGTTGTATTCAAGAAGACTTAGTGCCTACAAAATATTTCCAAAAAACTACTCATATGGTTAAGTCTGCTTCATGACATGCTTTAGATATAAAGTATAAATTGCTTAATGCGAATATTTGTCAGAATAAAGTCTGCATTCCTCATTTCTTCTTTCTAGTCAAGAATCAATTATATCCTTTAATCATACTTGGAACCCCTTTCATAAATGCTAATTATCCTTTTACCTGCATTGACTCAAAAGGATTTTCTGTCACTTATAAAGATAATGAAATAAGTTATATTTTTGTTACAGATCCAGTAACCAGAGATATTAATGCTTTAATTGATATGAAGCAAAAACATGTGGATTCTTTGCAGATGGAATTATTTAGTATAAATATATTTGATTCTCTGAAATCTGCTAAAGTAAAGGAAAAAATTAAATTAATTTCCGAACAAATTTCCATTGATATTTGTGCAGATCACCCCAGTGCTTTTTGGAGTAGAAAAAAGCACATTGTAACTCTTTCGTATGAAGAAAACTTTTCTGAAAGATGATATCCCTACTAAATCTCGACCCTGCCAAATGAACGTTGAGTTAGTAGAATTTTGCAAAAACAAAATTGATAATCTATTGCAAAAAGGTTTGATTAAACCTTCTAAATCCCCTTGGTCTTGCACAACCTTTTATGTTAATAATATTGCTGAAAGGGAACGTGGTATCCCTAGATGGGTTATTAATTGCAAACCTTTAAACAAATATTTAAAATGGATTAGGTATCTTATTCCCAACAAAAGAGATTTATTGTCTAGATTATATGATGCCAATATATTTTTAAAATTTGATTTAAAATCAGGATATTGACAGATCCAAATATTTAAAGAGCATGCTTATAGAACAACTTTTAATGTCCTATTTGGACAATATGAATGGAATGTTATGCCATTTGGATTGAAAAAATGCCCCATCTGAATTTCAGAAAATCATGAATGATATTTTTAATCCATATTTGGATTTTATCATTGTTTATATTAATGATATTTTAGTATTCTCAAAAACATTTGAAATGCATATTAGGCATCTTGATATCTTTAAGAAAATTGTTATACAAAATGGTTTGGTCATCTCAAAATCAAAAATGAGTTTGTTCCAAACAAATGTTCGATTTCTAGGACATCATATTTGTCAAGGGAAAGTTACCCCGATTCAAAGATCAATTGATGCCATTTTCGCTATGCCTTTTCTTTGCCATGTTTCTTATCCATGGCCCTCATTTGTTGCAAAAATCTTCTGCATTCTGTAGATCGGCTGTAGACAGTATATTGTTTGTTTCATTTTGATGTGACTCTTCCGCAATATCATCGTTGCTTGTTTCACTTCGCATCGATGCGTCTGATTTATCAATTTGGGTAATGGTTTGAACTAAATTTCTTTTTACTTCTTCTAAATAATCATTGATCATGCTCTCTTTATCTCCGTCTTGAAAGGAGATCCTTCTAGCAATATGCCTTACTGAGTTATTATCAACAATTCCCTTTTGAGGGATTTTATTATATTCTTTTATTTTTTCGTTGATGATATCCAAAAGCTCTTGACCAATTAACTGTTTTATTTTGGGATCCTTTTTCATTAGCTTATCCCAAAAATTATTGTAATAAGTCCTGTATAGGTAAGAAATATTTTCCTTCGTGAAACCTAAATCTCCTTGGTCTTGCACAACCTTTTATGTTAATAATGCTGCTGAAAGGGAACGAGGTATCTCAAGATTGGTTATTAATTATAAATCTTTAAACAAATATTTAAAATGGATTAGGTATCCTATTCCCAACAAAATAGATTTATTGTCTAGATTATATGATGCCAATATATTTTCAAAATTTGATTTAAAATCAGGATATTGGCAGATGTTTCTAGGAATGATGCAAATTATTACTGCTCATAAATGGTATGTTAAATGTACTATTTTGATTGACAACCGTTTTTCTATTACTAACATTGCAATGATTGATAGTGGTGCATATGTTAGCTGTATTCAAGAAGGCTTAGTGCCTACAAAATATTTCCAAAAAACTACTCATATGGTTAAGTCTGCATCAGGACATGCTTTAGCTATAAAGTATAAATTGCCTAATGCGAATATTTGCCAGAATAAAGTCTGCATTACTCATTTCTTGATAATTACCTGAGTAAAGTCGATCTTAGTAAAGCCTTATAGATTTAACATTTAGCTATTCCATCCTACTTCTAAGAGGTCTCATGCTTCACTTTCCACTGGTTGGTACTCTCTTGATAATTACTTGATAAATTTTTATGTTGGCTACCCCCACCAAAGTTTCAACTCGCAGTGACTGATTCCAAAAGTCATATTAACGGGATATAATATCAGTCATGTGTACAATGCTACTCACAATATCTCTTTATATTCAATTCTTTAAATTCTTCCACCTAAAAGACATTGTCTTGTGACTCTTCTAAATGCTTCTAGATAGCTGTCAGGGAAGCCAATGTACCAAGGTTATCCAAAATAATAGGTTTGAAGTTTCTTCGAGGTAGTATATATGCAACTTTTATAATAAAGCTGTTGATTGACAAAAAATGCACGTGTAATACACAGAATACATATGAGATACATGTATGACGCGCCCAAAAACTAGTTTTATTGAATATTCTTAAAACTCTTTATTAATGTTTGATTTTAAGCCACCAATTAATTTCATTCAATATATATGTGTTTTTTAAGATAAACATTATTGAAAAGAGATGCGCGCCAAATGTGCATCTCGCACACATAAGCTAGTTTTATTAAATATGTTTAAGATTTTATTAGGATTTGACTTTAAGCAATCAATTTCATTAAAATTCACCTAGTCAATTTTTTTGCAAACTAATTCTGCGTTCGGACGAAAGTTCTCCTATAAATGCACAATAGATGTCCCAAGCGCACTCACCTTTGGTGAAAAAGCTTGGAGGAGTACTGGGGCACTATTCACCCCTATGACTGTAAAATCATCAGATCATGTTGATTACTTCAACAGAAAAAATAATAATTAGAGTTTAAGCTTGTTTTTTTATTATATATATATATATAATATTCTATTAATACATCGTTTAATTGGATTCCAATCGACTTAAGAGTAGTGTGTTTTCCTATTTTTTGATGCACGTTCTAGGATATAATTTCCTCAATTATATTCTGGGTGCATAGAGATGTTGATGAAGCTTACTCTATTATCTTGAAAGAGGATAATAAAGCTTGAGATTTGTGATTTATCCAAGCGAGTTATTTCGTATTCTATTATTTACTACTTATTAAATTCAATTTTTTGATGAATAGATGAATTTGAGACATATTTGCACTGAATGGGATCTGAGATTGAATGGTTAAGATTTCAGCGTGCAATTTTTTATTTTTTTATTTTATAATTCTTAATAAATCTAAAAATGTATAATCGATGTTATGACTCTTTTTAGAAAGCTAATTTCTGTCCTAAAAAACTTACACGTCATTTTAAAAAAAAATGATGTACACATGCTCTCTTTCCCTTTTCTCTAGCACCTACTCTCTCTTTCTCTAATTAGCTATTTTATAAGTTATGTCGTCAACAACGTAGATTTGTACAGAAACTCTTTCTGTTAAAGCAAGACTTTAGTATTGCACAAACTCTCTGATTCTTTTAAATATTTGTTATTATTTTTAGATCATAAATTAAATTCTTCGAAAATTATTAGCGGAAAATAATATATAGTTGAATAACCTCATATGTAAGTTAGGACGGATATTATTTTGAAGGCAAAAACTGCCAACAATTTTCTCTCTTTAGTTAGTTTTTTCAATTTATATATGTGGAAAGAGAGCTCCACTTGTCCTTGTATTTTGGTGTGTGTAATTTTAGTCATGCGATATAAAATTATAATATGAAATTATGAGATGGAATTAAAGTTTTTATTTGGACAGGCAATTTGAAGTTTTTGTGTTGTATATTTTCTCATAAACATAAGAATTTCATAAGTTGTAAAACTATTAATTGGTGAAGACGTATGGGCCTGGTAGAGAAAATGAGCATCACTTAAGCAATGTGTGTCGCTTTATGTTGGAGCCTTTGGCCATCGCGCTCAAAGACTTGGTTACAGAGGTACGTAAAACCAAATTAGTACTCATGTTGAAATTTGAACATATGTCATGACATTTCTACGACTATAAATTAAATACAGGGATTGATAGAAGAAGAGAAAGTGAATTCATTCAACGTTCCGTTGTATTGTTTTCGAGTGTTGTGTAAGGGTCAATTTCCTCTTCTTCGTATTTAGGAAGCATAGTATCTTATTCTTTAGTTTTTTACTATCATCATCATGTTGCTTCATTTGCTCTATGTATTATGTAATATATTGTGATGTTGTTATTTTCTTTTAAGCATGTTTTGATTACATTTTTTGAGTCTATTAAAAACAATTTTTCTATCCCACACGATAAGAATAATGTATGCGTACATCATATATCCTCTTTAAACACTACTTGTGAAATTACACTGAGTATGTTATTATTCTTTTGATATCAACATTTCCGTTCTCTTAGTATTTTGAGCTTCTTTCTCCTTTTTTATTTTTTGTATCTCAAAAACCAACTTATTCTAGCATATAGTATATGAAAGTAGCTTATATATATCCTTACCGTTGTACAAATGGTTCATATATACCCCTAACGTTACAAAAGTCACTCACATATATCCTTCATCTTCTTCTTTTTTTTAAAAAAAACAAATCCTATAGGGGTATATATGATCCTTCTAGCAAAGTTCAAGGTATATTTTAATCATTTTCATACATAAATTATTTTATGACTTCTTTGATTATCATTATTTGAGTTTCTTATTCTTATCTCCCCCCCCCCCAATTATTTAGTGTAAAGAAAAAAATTCAATCTAATTTTTTGTGATTATATTATAATTTAAAACTATTTTTTGGTGGCTATATTATAATTTAGTTTTTGTATTTGTAAAAAAAATTGGGACATCTATAATAAATTTTACAAGAAATTTAGTGAACATAAGTAAATTTGACCATCAAAATAATAAATTTAAATTAATCATTGAAACAAAAAGGTGAAAAAAATAAGTATGAGGGGATCAAATATATATACCCCGATATGGAATTATATTTTTTCAAAGAAAATTAATTTAAAATTAATTTTTTTCTTCCGTTAGAGGAAAAGAGTATATGTGAGTCATTTGTATAACCGTATGAGCAGTGGCGGAGCTAGGATTTTTAACAAGGGGTTTCAAAATCTGAAGAAGTAAACACACGAACTTGCCGAAGGGGGTTCGACATATACAATACATACATAAAAAATAATTTTAACCATGTATAAATAGTAATATTTTCCGCCGAAGGAGGTTCGGATGAACCCCCTAATAATATGCTAGCTCTGCCCCTGCATAGGAGTATATATGAGCCACTTTCATATCGAGGAATATATCAGCTTTAAATAGCAAAATTGATGAGTATATCAAACCATTTTCCCTTGATATATTGACATAATATCATAAAAAAAAATTGGTTTATTTCTTCAAAAAAAATACTACTACTCAGTGAAAACCACATAGTATATCATATATAGACAAGATACATCATTATATTGACAAAGTACATCATGTGTCATATGCATTCCTTCAAAAAAACAATACTCAATTTTCTATGATATCACATATGGTATTCAGTCATAAAATGATTGTCCAGTCATCTATAATATCCACATGATATATATCATATACATCATTATATTGACAACATATCATAGAATATTAATTTGTAGTTATGATCATGTTGACCTCATGCGCGGAAAAAGAAGACATGAGCATGCCTAGTAATTACTTTGGGCCGAGTGTGTGTTAACTCCATATGTTTGTGTACTTTTCCCTTTGGGGGAGTAATTACCCAAGTTATTGTCGTTGACTTCTTGTTACTCATTTGTTCAATAATATTTGTTCATTATTAACTTTGCACACTTCTTAAGAAATTATAAATAGAGGGGTAATTTTACTATATCACCCTTTGAATATACTCTCTTTGTCCCTAATTACTTGTCCACTTTTCCTTTTAAAGTTGTCCCTAATTACTTGTTCATTTTGACAAATCAAGAAAGAACAATTTTTTTTACCTATTATACCTTCAATTAAATGACTAATTACTTTGAAAAATGTAGAACTTTTCATCAACTTCATAATTAATAGGGGTAAAATGGTAAACTCACTATGTCATTAATTATTTTCTTAATATGTGTGTCAATTCAAAAGTGGACAACTAATTAGGGACGGAGGGAGTAATAAATACAATGTCTTAAAAAAAATATAATAGAGAAATGACTATAATTAATGATAAGGATAAATTATGAACTATTGATTTCATAAAGCAGACAAGTATTGTTGGACATCCCAAAATAGCACAGTGGACAACTATTGTTGGGAGGGAGTATTAAATTTTGGGATAATTAAGTCTCAAATCGGATAATTAGAAAACTTCCGGTAAGTTTGTAAAAATTTCATACTCCCTTTGTTCCCTTTTACTTGTCAAATTTTGACTTGACACACTTATTAAGAAAATATTGATTGATATAGTGAGTTTATTATTTTACCCCTATTTATTGATAGGATTCCAAATATATTTACTTACTACTACATTTTTCAAAGACATTAATAAATTGAGGGTATAATAGATTAAAAAAATTGTCCTTTCTTGATTTGTCAAAAATGACGAGTAAAAAGGGACAACTAAAAAAAACCGAGGGAGTATGATTTATGTGTGTATTTGGAAATTGCAGAGTCCAATAACATACTTTTAGATAGATATAATCATATAAATATCGAACATCCCACATGATACATATAAACCTTGCTACAATTTGGCACAAATTTGGGGTTTAAAAGAAACAGTTTTCTTGTCAAGATCATAGGCAACAAAGAAATTTGTTTGTGCTATATTCCCAAATATAGGCAAATGTTTTGCTGGAGCAAAAGCAAGGCAAATAACGTCATTTCCGATATTAACAAAACTATTTAACGGCTCCAACTCCAACTTTGCATTTTGAAATTCAAATATCAGTGATGGGATATCTGAAACATGCAATCCTTGATAGCACAATTGCAAGAATCGTGTTGTGTTGCTTCTTAGAGGATTCAATTTTATTTCACGCTTCATTATCGTCTCCATCTCTGAATACATATGTGTTGGTAAAAATGTAAATGTAGTCCCCGAGTCTATAGCAATCTTCCCTCCCTTGTGAACTTT
>JAJOOO010016636.1:0-23083 GCA_029582685.1 Solanum piurae | reverse complement strand
AGTTTTTTTTCCAGGTTGGTTCGGGTTTTTCAAATATCAAACCAAACCATTTGTGTCGAATTTTTAAATCAAACCAAGCTAATAAACCTCAAATTTTTTTGGTAAAGTATTCATACAAACATATAATTAACTTGTGCTTCAAATATTTCATTAGTCCAACCAAAATACAACTATCTAAGGTATTTCTTAAGAAAATAACACAAAATAATGAGATGAGTGATGCCACTAAAATATTCAATAAAAAATAATAATGAAAATAAAATAAATATTGCAAATTGACAAGTCATAATGAAAATGATCATAATTTAAAAGTACTAAATCATGCGAAAATAAGTCTAATAAGTATTAATTACATGATTAAACATTAAAAAAGTAATTAAAATTAGGTTATATATTTTAAAAATCTAAACTAATGTAAAACTAAAGAACAAATATTCAACATTAGTGTCATTCTTAGTGTTGAGTTAATTATTTTTGTTTGCATTGGTATTAATTTAATTTTGAATTGAGCTTTATTAGAGTTACTAATATCTATGGACTATAACCTTTATTGGACCATTCAAAATTCTAAGTCTCAAAAAAACTTGAAAAAGTATGTTAAAAGATAAATATTATGAGAACGTATAAGTAATATTTAGAATTACATCAAAGTAAATACTTTTATGTATAAAATAAATTTTAAAAATTATATATATATATGTTGGGTTGGTTTGGTCTCGGGTTGACTTTTTTTAGTTAAAACTAAACCAACCCAAGTATAGCCGAGTTTT
Organism: Solanum piurae; assembly: GCA_029582685.1. Classification (NCBI taxonomy): domain Eukaryota; kingdom Viridiplantae; phylum Streptophyta; class Magnoliopsida; order Solanales; family Solanaceae; genus Solanum; species Solanum piurae. The sequence continues at coordinate 22,313 of JAJOOO010016636.1, read as the reverse complement.
TTTCCCAATACCAAACAAAGTCAAACCAAACCTTTAGTCGGGTTTATTTTTTTCAATTTGTCTCGATTTGTGGTCTGGTTCAATTTTTGGTTCGGCTTTGTACACCCCTAACTAGGGTTATGAGAACTTGTGAACTGTATATTATGAACTGTTAGGTTGAGTTGATTTCTATGAAGATTGTAGTTTGAGGAGGTTTGGTTGGGATCAAAGGAGTACTCGTTTTATAGCTAGTTTTGCTTTGTTTATCAGGATGCTTGCGAAGTATCATGTTGTTTGTACTCACTCCTTGCTTCTACACTTGTGCAGGTTTCGAGCCTGATTCCAAGCCTGATTCCGTGTGATTGCTCTTCTTCTTCTATACTCAACGGTTGTTGAAGGACTTTAAGAGGTAGTTGCTTGTCATCCCGGCGTGCTCTCTTTTCCTTTATGTTATGCTTTGTTCTGTTTGAGAAACAAAGACATTGAGACTTATATTTATCTTTCAATTCCGTACTTTATGTATTAGTGGCTGGAACATGTGACAACCATGTTTTGGGGTTATTTTAGAATGACTAAGTTTTCCACCTTTTTGTTATTATTGCTTTACTTTTCGCATTTCTTTCGTTTCGTTGGGTTGAAGCTGACTTGTCTTGGTGGGAATAGACAAGTGTCATCACGTCTATTTTTAAGTCATGACATAGATACATGTATTTTTGGTGTCAGATAACTTTGAAATACAAATACATAGGGATAGAGACTAGCGAGAAAGGAGAGAGGTAAACAAGAGAGTTTGTATATACATGTGAGTCACATTAGATACATGTATCTAGTATAGATACAATTTGGAATACAGATACACAGGGAGATTTGTGAGCGAGAAAGGTAGAGAGGCAAGATAGAGAGACAAGCGAGAGAGTCAGATACATGTGAATTCACTTGGATACACAGAATTCAGAATAAACATCACCGAATACCTCATCTATCTAAGTACATATGTCTGGAAATTAAAATCTGACACGAATGATAATTTTAAAAATTCACGAAAAAATACTTAACTAGACCCTAAACTTATAAGATATTATAATTTAACCACCTGAGTCATGATAATATATGGAAATCATTAAAAACAAACGTGACTCATACAAACAATCAAAAGTCAGAATGGTATTCTAATATATTCCTTCAATTAAAATCTTTTGCTAAATTTAAATACTTAATAACTTTGTAAGATATATTATCGAATCGGGAAACTTTTACTTGCATTATATTATATGGTCAATTATCTGAAATGATAGAATTTTAGAAGATCACACACAAATTAATTCCTTTTAAAGTACTTCAAAAAAATGTCTCCACAAAATTATACTCATTTATTTTACTATGGATATTAGGCAAAGTATTTATTGGATTTAATGGAATGCATTAATTGTAAGCATTAACTATGGTAGGTTGTGTATCCAAAACTATACATTGTTATGTTTTTAAATGTTGTGTAGCGATGTCATATTATTTATATTATATATTAGTATTAATTTATAATGATATATTCTAGGTGTTTTGATGATCCTCACAAATGCAGGAACCTGGTCCCTGGCAGAGTGCTCTCGTCCAGATTCAAATGGGGTACAGCTGTAAAGCTGTCACGTCAGGTGATAGGTGAAAAGTGCAGTGTATTACACCAATAGAAAGAGCGGACGAGATTGTCTGTTTCAGTTGCTCACAAATGAAGGGACCTGGTCCCATGCAGAGTTCTCTCCATCAGATGCATAATGGGGTACAACTGTAAAGCTGTCGTGTCAGAGGTTGGTGAGGCGTCAGCGTACTACACCAATCAGAATGGACGAAGTTGTTTGTCCAACGGTCAATAACTCTTTACGATTGACTTAGTCAACATGACAAACAACAAATTAATTCATTCAAAATGTGAGAGGGCCAACACGTCTTCTCAAGAACTTGCTAAGAAAAGTTTGCAAGGGACCTGGTCCCTGCAAGACTGCGTATGTGAAAGGACGACAAGACAACTGTCAGAAAAGCTGCCACCTCTGATGTGGTAGGTGCACGTCCTTCCAGAGAAGCAGGCTCTCAGCCAATGGGAGGTCCCAAGGAGTTTATGTTCATTTTGATATAGTCTCTTCCAACAAAACATAAGCTCAAGATTTGGCAAATAAAACTTGGATTTTCTCTGAAAATTCATAAGCTTGGAAAGAAGGCCATCTTCAAGGAAGAACAATACTTATGCTCAACAAAGAGACCTGATAGAGTGCTAAAGAGCCTTTGTTGAGTTTGAGTTTTGTTAGTTTTTGCATCTTGAAACTTCTCAAGTATACAAGCAAAGACCATTTTGGTGAAGTATTCTCCAGCAAGCACAACAAGGACCTGATCAAGCTGCAAGCATCCGAGTGTGTCTTAGGAGTTATACTTCCGTGTGTATATTGTAAATTTGTTCCTAGTCTATAAAGGATTCAGATATTTGTTTCTGTGTGAAAGGTCTAAGTCTATTAGAGTTAGCCGATTTAGTGAGCAGTGTTGTATTTGCTCAGTCAAAGTTTAAGTCATCTAGGAGCTAGTTGATTTAGTGGGCGGTGTGGTATCCACTTAGCAAAGTCTAAGTTATCTAGGGGTGATAGCTTAGTGGGCAGTGTTGTATCTGCTTAGGCTCGTCTAAGTAATAGGAGATATTGCTTAGTGTGGAGATTAGTAGGTTAATCTCATTTTGTAAACTAATTTTTACTTTTGCTTGAGAAGACTAGTAAAAACAGTTTGGAAAATCCTGTGAGACAGGTCGTGATTTTACTCCCTTGAGCAAGGAGGTTTCCACGTAAAAATCATGTGCCGTTTTACATTGAGAAATTTATTTTCTGCATTTTTATTCTGTCGGGGACCTGGTCCCGTGAACACTGGTGGACGCATACATTCAACATATATCTATTTTAATTTATTTCCAGCTTGTATAAAAATAACCAAAGACAATATCATTTATTTTTTCTAACCAGTAACCTCCCTTGTCGTTCGATCATCAATGAAGTTATTGACAAAGACTAACAATCAAATTAAAATAGTCTGACGTTATTATCACATTGTGCAATTGTCAAGTTCTGTTCTCATCACCGCAATTGTCACAATATATTATAGTAATAAATTATTGTATCTTGGAATTCAATTCAATATGTGAAAATAATACACAACATGGAAATGTTCTTAAAAAAGTATTTCCAAGAGCCAAAAGTTATCATCTTTGCTTAAATCTTAATCACCCTTTTTATAGTCAACCTCTCGAATATCGATAACAGTTACTCCCTCCGTCTCAATTCATATGAATTTTTTTTTTTAGTTCGTCTAAAAAAAAATAACACATTTCTATATTAAGTAATAATTTAACTTTGAAATGTTAATTTTACCTTTAATGAAATGATTTATAGCCACATAAATATCTTTCACTTATTTTAGAATACAAGTTTCAAACTAACACATACTCCCTCCGTTCCTTTTTATATGTCACCTTTTTAATTTGCACTTGCATTAAGAAATTAAGTAACTTTACCCTTTTACCCTTATTTAATGTTTTCTTAAGTCAACTTATAATAAATGATGAATATGTTAGATTTCAAAAATTAAAATGCATTTAGATGACTATTTAAATTTTTGAGTTTATTTTTGGAGCCAATTTTTTTCATCGATTGATCCAAAAATTTTAAAAATTAAATTTTTCCCATCTCGATTTTCCTATATAGTTTGTGTAAATATGTTTTAATTTGTTTGTTGATATTTCTTTTTCAAAATCAGATTTTTTGGAATAGTGGATGGAAAAAGAAGTTTACGTATCAAGATTAATTAACTACTCTATCAAGGGTATAATGAGAAGAATATGGTAATTTATGTATTGATTTTATAAAATGACAAGTATTATGATCCAACTATTTATAAAAATGAATGACATATAAAAAGGAACGGAGGGAGTATAAAATAGGACAGAGAGAGTAGTATTCTTTTCAATTTTTTTTAAACTTTCAAATCGATTTCTTAGCTTCTTCTTTTTACTTGTATAATTTTTTTCCTTCTATTTCTGATACAATCTATTTTTGTACTTTAATTGGACAACTATTTTACTACAGTTTTATTTGTCATCTTTTCCTCCAGCCGAAGGTCTATAAAAAAAATATTTTCTTACCTTCCAAAATTAAAGTAAAGTGTGTGTATATTCTACCATCTCTATATTCTACGTGTGCAATTACATACATTTTTTTTTGTTGTATGGGGCCCTAAGTGGGGCAAATCCGAAATAGTCGGGCTTCAATCCAGATATCGAACACTGAGCGAGAAACAAAAAAAATTAAGGAAAAGAAAAGGAAAAGGAAAAATAAATCACTTTTATTACCTCTTGTTTCCTCTTCCCCTCTATATATGTCAACCCTTGGCTTTAATTTTTTTCCTAGTAGAAAGAACCAAAAAATGGAATTCTTTTCAATACAGTTGAAGGTCTAGACAAGCTTGGATTAACTTATTTTCGACGAAAATTAGGAATATCTGTTTGGGCAATAGGACCAATACCTTGTCCAACAAGTAATAAACAAAGGGCTGGTAATGAAACAGGGGAAGAAATAGAGAAGTTCATCAAATTTCTTGATGAAAAAGAAGAAAAATCAGTACTTTACATTTCTTTTGGCTCTCAGAACAGAATATCAGCATCACAAATGATGGAATTGGCAAAAGCCTTGGATAATGCTAATAGAGTACACTTCATATGGGCTGTTAGACCTCCTTTGGGTTTTGACATTAACATGGAATTCAGAGCAGAGGAGTGGCTTCCTGATGGGTTTGTTCAACGCGTTTTCGAGGATCAAAATAGGGGACTCATAGTGCCAAAATGGGCTCCTCAAGTTTGTAACCATCTTATCTGAAAGTCTAAATTGTTAGAAACTTCATCCACACTTTTAATTATTTAATATCTCAAAATGCCATCTCACATGTAGGTCTGATTCTTTTTGTGGGACCAAGCTTTTGCTTTTCAAATTGCTATGAGATTTGAATTCGAGACCTCTTGTTTATCTAAATATTAGATAAGCGTGTAACCATATTATCTAAAAGCTTACGTTAATTTATTTTTTTTGGTTACGACAGGTTGAAATCTTGGCACACAAATCAGTTGGAGCTTTCTTGACACATTGTGGATAGAATTCAGTGTTAGATTCACTTGAAAATGGAGTGCCACTTCTTGGTTGGCCTATTGCAGCAGAGCAATTTTACAATGCAAAATTCTTGGAACAAGATGTTGGTGTTTGTCTTGAGGTGGCTAGAGGGAATAATTCTCAAGTCAAGCATGATGATATATTGGAAAAGATTGAGGTTGTTATGGGGATAAATGAGAAAGGGATTGAAATAAGAAGGAAAGCTTGTGAAGTCAAAGAAATGATAAGTGATGCTATTATAGATGATGAAGATTTCAAAGGGTCATCTATTAAAGCAATGGATGAGTTTCTTAATGCAGCTTTGTCCATGAACAAATTATCAAATGATGAAAGGATTAATGGTAATAGTTGAGAAGACCATTCTTCTACATGGTGTTAATCATAAGAATTAAACAACCAAGAGAGAATATATGATTAAAGCACTTTGTTTAATGTAGAAAATAACATAAGTATGTGCTTTTGTGTATATTTTAATATAAATATGTGTTTGTGTATATTAGTGTGAGTTTTTTTCCTCCTTCACCCTAATCGTTTTTTCCATCGGCTTTAGTTTGATTTATGGAAGCGAAAGGGGATATGATATTAGAAAAACTAATCACAAATAACTCTATGTAATAAAGATTGATATGTAATCTGATAAAAAATGAAAAATAATATCTAATTACACAAATATTTCTATCATATTTACTAATTCATCATTTAGTTCGAAATAATTACACATTATCTTACTAATTAATAATTTCATATAAGATTTCAAGTCAGATACACCTACATTGTAATGACCCGGTTGGTCGGTTTTGGAAATTTTCATGAAAGTACCGTTTTACTGTAACACCCAAGAAAACTTTTGAACTAAGACTCGAACCATTCTTCGTAGTGAGTGAGATTTTTCCGAGGAATTTAATTTTTTCTTAAGTGATAAGGTCACTAGATGTAACACCTTGAGTTCCAAAGTTAAGAAAGTTCATTCAAGCCATTCCTAAGTTCTTCTAAGTTTTGGGTCAACTTCAAACGACCATAAATTTCAGTACATGATGAGTTAGGTGGCCCAGGGGCGTATCTAGAGGGGGTGTCGTGGGTTCACGTGAACTCATGCTCCCCTCTCTAGATCATATATAATAGTGTTATATGTTAAAAAAAATTAAATGTGGATATGTGAACCCACGTTCAAAGTATCATATAATAATATGATGATGATAGGGTGCATCTCTCTGAGTGAGGATAGAAATTTAAATTTTATATCTATCTTCTGTTTTTGGGTAACACCTCTCAAAGTGGTTATCGGTTACACTTTTGGCGTTTCAACTAATTTTTCTTTTATTTTTTTCTAAAATCTTTCAAAATTTTCAAGTGTGTTACATTGAAAATTCTTAAATAAATTTAGCACTAAATGTTTTTTATATAATTAAATCAAATGTGTATATTAAAATTTAAAACTACTAGTATTATATATTTTGGACCAATAATTTTTAAAATTTAATGTTTCATATTAAGAACCTAAAAGTCAAATTGATCAAATTTATATTTAAGAAGCATTTTTTCGTAATCGTGCACCCATCTTACCGAAATCCTGAATACGCCTCTAAGGTGGCCCATAAGATATCAAATTAAAGGTCTTGGAATCCTCTTTCCAATGCCACCGAGTTTGCTAAATTTCGAGCTCGTATGTAGGAGTTATGCCCGTTTGAAGTCTGCCTGTCCAGTTAAGGAAAGTTACCCGAAAATGTGGGGTATTTTGGTCTTTTCCTTACCCCTTTAGTTTAGAATGTTTTTGGTAGTATTTTAGGAGTCAAAACTGATTATATTTGGGTCAATTTTCATAATCCTAATTACGCTTAGGCTTTTAGAAGAGAGTTCAAGAAGAGAAAAGAGGAGAAAAGTGGGAAGGTTCAAGGTGTTCATCGAAATTTCTTGCGGATCGAAGGTTGTTTCACCAAGGGTTTGATCCCTAAGAGCTATGTGAGTTCTCATTGTGTTTGGTTCGTTCACCCACACGTCAATCATGCTATTTTAATGCAAATTTCGTTCTTGAGGTTGAAGGGTTTGAGTTCTTGGTTAGTTTTCTTGAAATTCCATTTGTAATCTTGATTGTTGGGGTTTTGATGAATTCTTGAGATGAGAGTTAGAGATTTAAGGTTTTTTTTGGAGTAGATTAGTGTGTACTTATGTTGGGTCTTCGAAACTAAGTGAGTGGGGAAGAAACCATTCTTGAGATGTTCATGCCTATAATTCTGCATGAACCCTATGAATCGAACATTCTTGAGATGAGTAGTATCATTTAGTCCTTGAGTTGAGATCGTTCATGCCCATAATTCTGCATGAACCCTATGAGTCAAGCTTTTTGAGATGAGTAGTATCACTGAATTCTTTTAATTTATGGAGTTGTTGAGTTCCGAGCATTGAGTTCTATGTATGGTTATTAAAAACCTTGAATTGAGTCGTTCACGTCCATAATTCGGCATGAACCTTATTTTGAGAAGTCTTTTACAATTGTTTATAATTTGTTTAAATGATTGAGTAAATGAGTAAGAGGAAGAGTAGAGTTGAGTTCATTTTCTTTGAAATTGTCACGCCCCGAGCCTACACCCTAGGCGGGACTGGCACTTGAGGACTATTGCTGGCCCCAAGTGAACCCTTGGTCTGGCTTACTACTCAGCTGAAGACTTTACTCAACAAGATAAATCCATATAATAAACTAGACTGTTATAAAGGAAACATTCAACTGGCCAATAAGGCAAACTTAAGTCTCAACATAATAGAATGAAAATGAAAAGACTAAAGAACTAACATCAACTAACTGTCTATGAAGCCTCTAACAAATGAGATGGACGTTGGGACAAGACCTACGACATCCTAATGAACTAAAATGATAAAGTAATAAAAAGAGGGATCCTCCGGAAGCAAGGATGCTCACCAACAACTCTGAAGCTTAACTGGATCAACGATGCGCTGGGTGCTGATCCTGAGTACCTGAATCTGCATCATAAAAAGATGCAGGCCAACTGGCATCAGTACATTGAATGTACGAGCATGCGAGGGGAATACTATCAAGACATAAACTTGAAAAGGGAACTGAAAGAACAAACCTGGTCTCAACTCATTTTAATATAAAACAGTAATATAAATGCAATATAAAGAAAAGCTTTTAAAACACCAATAACAACTTTGTGTATTTAGAAATACAATAGTAACTCTGTGTGTATGCAAAGATACAATATAACTCTGAATGTATATAAAAATACAAGTAACTCTGTGTATTTATTAATACAAAATACTTCTGTGGGACTTTTTCTAACCGACAATCATCACTTAAGAGCTATGTGATAATACAACGTTTTGCCTCACGCTACCAGAGCCATCCTATACCTTGCCGAGGGTATAAAACCTGACTACTAAGTGGATCCACTAGTCTATGCTAAAAAGCACTAAGGAATCATCTAAAAAGTATGATCCTTTTCAACCCATGAGGGCTACATGGTTTATGGGGGCTGGGAGTTGTATGAACTCTCCCCCATATCAGTGCTCAATACTACTCTCAAAATAAACTGGCTCATATGTTTAAAAACATAACTCTGTGGTTTGAGATAATTACTCAAAACTAGCCCAAAGGCTCTCTTGGAAATCAGTATTTCCTCTCATGCTCTATTGTGAAAATATTTACTCTTTACTGGAAACTAGCTCAAAGACTCTTTTAGAAATCTCAGTTTCCTTTCTTGTTTAAATGTGAAAACATTTTACTCTTTGGAAATACACAGTCCCGATATACTCTTTTGAAGAAATGAACTTCAATCTTTACTCTTTACTCAACTCAAACTCAGGTCTTAAACAAAGTTAAAATATTTGTAAAAGACTTTTCGAAAACTCTATGAACTTCTCTTGACTTGGCCCTTAACTTTCCTTGAATTTTAATATATGGATTCAAGGATTATGATTTGTGATAGGAAAGATCTCACGATGTTTAAGAGTGTTTTTAGATAGTTAAACATGAGCTACGATCAAGAAATCACTGTCTAGAAGCAAGTCCGCGACGCGGAGATGCTTTTAAATATTTGGTCACGAAATAAATTTTGAGGGAGAAGGGTTCGTGACCGCTCCGCGACGCGGAGACAAAATTCCCCATCCTGAGGAACAGGTCCGCGACGCGGACCCGGTACCCAGATTCCTCTAAAGAACTTTTAGTGATGCTACTTCCTTGGTCCTCAACTTGAGAACTTGGCGATCAAGAATCTGAAAAAGAATCTCCTCATAAGATAAACTATCCTTGATACCAATATCTTCAGTGGGTATGATAAGTGAATGATCGCCCATACACTTCTTCAACATAGAAATGTGAAATACCTAATGAACCGCTGCTAACTCTTGTGGTAGCTCTAACTCATAAGCTACATTACCAATCCTTTTGGATATTCTATAAGTACCAATATATCGGGGACTAAGTTTCCCCTTCTTACTAAATCTCATAACACCCTTCATGGGTGAAACTTTCAAGTAAACCCAATCAGCTACTTCAAACTCTAAGTCCCTTCTCCTAACATCTGTGTAGGATTTCTGATGACTCTGTGCTGATTTCAACCTCTCTTGAATAACTTTCACTTTTTCCTTAGCTTGATGAACTAATTCTGGTCCTGTCAACCCAACTTCATAAACCTCAAACCATCCAATAGGAGATCTGCATCTCCTCCCATAAAGAGCTTCATAAGGAGCCATTTGGATGCTAGAATGGTAACTATTATTGTAAGTAAACTCAATGAGACGTAGGTGATCATTCCAATTACCCTTAAAGTCAATCACACAAACCCTCAATATATCTTCTAGAGTCTGAATAGTGCACTCTGCTTGACCATCTGTCTGAGGATGAAAAGTAGTACTTAAGTTTACCTTTGAACCCAAGCCTTTCTGGAATGACTTCCAAAACTGTGCAGTAGGTTGCGCACCTCTGTCTGAAATAATCGAAACTGGCACCCCATTAAGTCTAACTACCTTTTGAAGATATAACTTGGTATTGTCCTCTGTTGAATGGGTAGTCTTTACCGGTAAAAAGTGGGCTGATTTTGTCATTCTATCAACAATCACCCAAATATAATCATGTTGCCTGCGAGACCGTGGCAACCCAATAATGAAATCCATATTGATCATATCCCATTTCCATTCCAAAAGTTCTATATTCTGAGCCATACCACCTGGCCTTTGGTGCTCTACTTTAACTCGTTGACAATTCGGGCATTTAACAACGAACTCAACAATACCTTTCTTCATAATATTCCACCAATATACTCTTCTCAAGTCACGATACATTATTGTGGAACCCGGATGTATAGAATATCTAGAGTTATGAGCTTCCTCCATGATCCTCTCTTGGAGTTCATCCACCCTTGGTACACACAATCTACCTTGATGCCTCAATACACCATCTTCCCCTTATTCAAAAGTCATTACTTTTTGCTTATGAACATTTGCCTTCAATTCAAGCAAAATAGGAACTTGATCTTGCTTCTCTTTCACTTCTGACACTAATGATGATTCATCCCCATTCATCACAACTCCCCCTCCTTCTGTGGAATCCATTAATCGAACTCCTAATCATGCAAGTCTGTGTACATCTTTCGCTAACTCTCTATTTTCTTCCTCAACATGGGCGGTACTACCCATAGACAACCTGCTCAAGGCATCAACAACAACATTAGCCTTACCTGGGTGATAGAGGATACTTATATCATAATCCTTGAGTAACTTTAGCCACTTCCTCTGTCTGAGATTAAGCTCTTTTTGACTAAACACATACTGAAGACTCTTGTGATCGATGAACATATCTACATGAACACCATAAAGATAGTGACGCCATATTTTAAAAGCAAATACTACTGCAACCAACTCTAAATCATGGGTTGGGTAATTCTTCTCGTGAACCTTAAGCTATCTGGAGGCATAAGCTATTACTTTACCATTCTGCATTAACACACAACCCAAACCAGCTCTGGACGCATCACAATATACCACAAAACCTTGAGTACCTTCTGGTAAGGTCAATACTAGGGCAGTAGTCAACCGTTTTTTCAATTCTTGAAAGCTTTTCTCACAAGCTTCAGAACATTGAAACTTAACTATCTTCTGGGTCAACTTGGTCAAATGGAATGAAATAGGTGAGAACCCCTCTACGAACTTTCTATAATATTCAGCCAACCCCAAGAAACTCCTAATATCAGTTGGAGATGCGGGTCTAGGCCAATTCTGAACTGCCTCTATTTTTTGAGTGTCAACTTTAAGTCCATCACCAGAAACAATGTGGCCTAAGAATGCCACAGACTCAAGCCAAAACTCACATTTAGAGAACTTGGCATACACCTCTCTATCCTTTAGAGTTTGGAGAAGTATTCTGAGATGGCTAGCATGATCTTCCTCATTCCTCGAATAGATTAGTATGTCATCAATGAATACGATAACAAACATATCTATATAAAGCTTGAATACTCTATTCATAAGGTCCATGAATGCTACATTCACATTAGTTAAACCGAACGACATGACCAGAAACTCATAATTAACATAACGGGTCCTGAAAGCTATTTTTTGAATATCACATTCCCTTACTCTTAATTGATGGTATCCAGATTTGAGGTCTATCTTAGAGAAACAAGTGGCACCCTGAAGTTGATCGAAGAGATCATCAATTCTCAAAAGAAGATACTTATTCTTGATGGTAACCTTGTTCAACTGAAGGTAATCTATACACAGGGAATCATCCTTCTTATTCACAAACAAGACCGGAGTGCCCCAAGGTGAGACACTTGGTCAAATAAAACCTTTCTTTAGGAGATCTTTCAACTGCTCCTTTAACTCTTTCAACTCTGCTGGTGCCATTCTATATGGCGGAAAAGATATAGGATGCGTATCATGAAGAATATCTACACCGAAGTCTATTTCTCTCTCAGGAGGGACTCCAGGAAGATCATCTGGAAAGACTTTTGGAAACTCTTTTACCACTAAAACTGACTGAATAAGAGGTATCTCAACACTAAAGTCATTAACTCGGACTAAGTGATAGAAACACCCCGTGGAAACTAACTTTCTTGCCTTAAGGTATGAAATAAAATGACCCTTAGGCACTACTGAACTACTCTTCCAGTTTATAACTGGCTCATTAAGAAACTGGAACTTGACAACTCGAATTCTACAATCAACTAAGGCGTAACAGGCATGAAACCAGTCCATATCCAGAATGACATCAAAATCTACCATGTCTAACTCAACTAAATCAGCCATGGTACTCTTGTAATTGACGAAAATGGTACAATCATGATAGACTCTCTCTGCTAGAATAGACTCACCAACAGGTGTAGAAACACTGAAGGGCTCACTAAGTTTCTCAGGAAAAACACCAAAATTCATTGCAACATAAGGAGTTACAAAGGATAAACTCGCTCCTGGATCTAGCAAAGCATAAACATCAATGTTAAAGACTTGGGTCATACTAGTGACAACATCTAGAGAATCCTCTTACTCTTGGCGACTAGTGATAGCATAAAGATGGTTTGATCCTCCTCCTACCCCTAAAATAGCTCCTCTAGATGCAACTCTGTCTAGTGGAGCAACTGAAGAAAACTGGGCTCTATTGCCCCCATTACCGTTACCCTGCCTGTTCTTAAGACACTCTCTCATAAAATAATCGTTCTGACCACACTTGAAGAAACCAGTGGAGCCATCACGACACATCCCTGAGTGAATCCTACCACACTTAGCACAAGCAGGAGGCTTACTACCCCCTTGTTCCACACTACCTTGAGAATGTGCACGTCTAGTTTTGAAATTCTGGGAATTCTGACTATTGTACTCACCTTTGTTCCTTGGTGCTGGTGCACTAACATATAATGGAGCAGGTCCCTTTTGTTTCTGTTGGAAAGATGACCGGTTGGCATTACTCTTCTGCTTCTAGGACTCATTCCCTGTCTTATCCCTCTTATTTCGAAACTCCTCCCTATCTTGCAACTTCTCTTCCTTAACCCGTTGTACATGGATCTTCAGCCTTTCTATGTCCATATCTCCTATCAACATAGCTGCCCTGCCTCCCCTACTAGACAAACGAGACAACCCAGCAACAAACAAACTCATCCTGTTTCTCATGTCAGCAACCATTTCCATAGCATAGAGTGAAAGTTGGGTGAACTTCAGACTATAGTCATGAACACTTAAGGAATCCTGCGTAAGAGTGAGAAACTCTCGTACCTTTTCTTATCTCAGTTCTCGGGGAAAGAAATGCCCCAAGAAGGCCTCCTCAAAATATGCTCAACTCACAAGTGGTGCACCCTCAACTCGATTTTTCTTCCATTGATCAAACCAGATTCTAGCGACATCCTTCATTTGGTATGCAACTAGTTCCACCCTCTCAGCATCGGCAACAAGCATAATCTCAAAGACCTTCTGAAGCTCTTCAACAAAGCTTTCTAGGTCCTTAGTAACACTTGAACCTGTGAAGCTTGGAGGATTCATCCTTAAGAATTCACGGATCCTTGAGGTATCAACCCCTTCCTGTCGATTCTTTCTCTGTCCAACTTGATTGGTCACAACTTGACTTAGTATCCGGATAGCTTCACGGAATTCAACATTGGTGACCTCTCCTTGGGGTTGCACTTTTGGTTCATTAGATAGCCTTTGTTCCTGTGGTTTAACATTCTGTCACGACCCGATTCCTGGAGTCGTGATCGCACCTACTATATCCCACCAGTAGGTAAGACAACCTGAAACCCAGAATAACTAGTAGTGGGTAAAAGGGTAGAAACCAAGTGGCAGAAATAATAACAACAAAAAGGAATAAGGTAAACCAAAAGAATACATACATAAGAACTGAGTCCCTCAAAGAACATGGAAGTCACAAGTACAGAGCCATCCTAAGAGTACAAGTCCCAAAAGTGGACCAACAAACAAAAATATACGCAACTACAAAGGACCTGTCTCAAGTACAAAATACGAGCCACAAAATATATGTACAGAAGGAGACGACGATGATCAGGACGCTGTGCTCACCCTCGCCTCCAGATGCTGGCTGCTACTGGCTCGAATGGTTGCGCTGATGACTGGTGCTCGGTCCTGCATCATGAAAATAAATGCAGAGTGTATCATGAGTACCAGTGAAAAGGTACCCAGTAGGCATCATAGGCCGATTGAATAAGAAAGGTAAAACAATAGGAAATTCTAGAATAAAACACAGACATAGGTCACGAACAAGAAAAGTAAAGGTATGCACACAAGTGTAAGGCAAACAAACCTAAGGTGACTATTCCAACTGGGGCCCCATAAGCCCAGGACGTACACTCGTGCGCAAATTGAAGTAAAAATCTGAACGGACCCCCATAAGCCCGACAGGTACACAGAGAAGCTAAACTAAGACTAGAAGAGATTTGTAAACCCGAAGCATGACAGAAATGTCAGTATTCCCGAGCTATGAAAGAAAGGAAACACAGAGCCTAGACCTCGAACTGCGGGTGAGTCTGATTATAGTAGATATGTCGATAGAGCCGAACTCTACAAGGGATAGCACATATCCCAGACCTCGAACCACAGATGTCGACTACCCATAGATAAAGTGATATAACCCAAGGGGGGAGGACTGTATGTCGAATCCATTATAGGAGGGTAAATAAGCAGCAGTAAGAAGAGCAGAGCCCGAACTTTGAACCGCGAGTAAAACCTCCTGTTAAGTTACTACGATAGCGTAAATCTTCGAAATAAGCCATCCAAGGATTCCCGCATCTTAAAGTCATGGGTAGCTCTTTGTAACCATCTTCTATATCCTCTAACCATCTCACAGTGACAAGAGAATCGAACTGAAGTCATATGTATCACCGAACGGGCCCAGACGGCGACCGGAAATGCAGAAAGTTAGGATCATACATGAATTATGGATGTTAAGGCCCCACAGCTGAGTCACTGCCTAGCTAAGGCTTATCTCAGGACCTACGCCGCTCAAAGTCACACCAGGGCAGAAATAATATAATCTATCGGCTCTAAACAATCGTGAGTCTATGGCATCACTAGTCTAAGTCTATACTAAGGCCAAACATTCTCCAATATAACTCATAAGTTAAAACTAGGCCAAACAATAAAGCAAAGATGATCAAATATAACAATTCAAGTACCCGCTAAACTCGGAGACGGCCTAAATATGAATTTTTATCAAACATAGCATGCTAATCAAGTTCCCCGCCCCAATATTCATGCAAATCCATATACGCTCACACATTTAGACTCAATCTAAAGGTAAAGGGAAGCCATAGCCTACATGTAGGCTGAACACGAGCACTCCAAACTACTCCACCAGAGCTTTTCCCTTTCGAATGGCCTCGGGTCGCTGCCATGCTGTCAAAACTAGAATAAAAAAGTCGTTACGGTCATTTAGACACTAAATTTGCAAGAAACGGAGGTAGACCAATTATGGGGTAAAAAACAGGGAAAGTGGGACCCGCATCAGAAATTCCAGAATTAACCCCAAAAATAGGTTCTAAAAAGCTCCCCAAACTTGTGTTCTAAATTGGAACACAATTTGAGGCTCCATACAGTCCCAACATGAACATGCAACGAATAATCCAAAATTACACTAAAAGTGAACAACAATGACAACTGCTGAAACCAACCACACCACGACAATCCTCACGAAAACCCCCACAATCTAGGTTCTTGAATCACCAAATTCGGACCTAAAATGGCCATGAAATCATCTTCCAAAATTTCCCAAAATTTGAACTCGAAAATGAGCTATGGCAGCAGCTAAAACATAATTCTTACCTCCAACAAAGCCTAAAATACGAATTCTAACCACGCCAACACGTTCTACTCAAAAAACCACTTAATATAGCACCAAGAATCACCAAAATCGGGCCCAAAATGGCTGAGATATCAATTCTAAAAAATTCCCAAAATCAAGCTCACAAAAAGGGTCATTGCCGCAGGTATTTCACAAAATTTGTCTCACACGGAGACCCCAAATCAGTTTCCGAGCTCACCAACGCGTTCCTTGCAAAATCTCCCACAAGGTGGACCTTCGAATCACTAAAATCGGACTTGAAATGATAGAGTTATAAAGGTTTGAAGTTGAAAAATGAGGCTGAAATGGCCTGCACCAGCTATATATATCAACTGAAAAGCTGATTTTTTATGCCAACTTTAAAATCTCTGACGGGGTGCTCGGGATTTGTTCGGTGTCCGATAAAAATAAAATATATATGCTACCCTACTAAATTTGACATTCTAGACTCAATAGCGCAGTCAAAATTTCCATCAGAGGTCATCTCAATAAAAAGTGGGTCCCACTCCCAAAGACCATTTTTAACCAAAATTCACTGAGGGGCTCGAAATGAGTTCGGAGGCCTCGGGAGTCGAACGAAAGGTCATTCTAGACCAAACTCAACATTTCAGAGCTAACTGCGTTGTCAGAATTTTCATTCGAACATGTTTTCCAAGAATGTTGACCAAAGTCAACCACTGGTCAGTTTTCAAGGCTAAAACACTAAAAGTGGTTTAAACTCGCACCGAAAGCCTTGGGACTCAAGTCAACCACACTTCTAGCCTAATTTGGCCATTTCAGAGCTGTTAGAACTATCAAAATTCCGTTCCAAGGCCATTTTCGTAATGAACTGACTAAAAGTCACCTTTTAAGCTTTAAGGCCTCTAAAACAAGGAAAACTGCACAAATTCCAAATGAACGACCAGGCGACCGAACTGTCTGTTCCAGCAAGTCATAAATGACTTGGGGTCGCTATAGGAAAACTCTAACCGATGAAAAGAAGGCGGGTACACAGAAATGACCTAGAGGGTCATTACACATTCCTTCTAGCGGGACGACCTCTAACAGCTCTTCGTGGAGGCATGATCTAAAAGACATGCACAAGAATGAATTAGAAGAAACTTTTTAGAGATAAACTCTATCATATGAAATGAGTATGAAAGAAGTGAGATAGTTCCTAAATGTTGTAGCCTCCTAATTATATATATGGTGCGCTTCACACCAATAACTAGGACTATCCAGACACGACTTCATAGACTCCATAGGAATCTTGAAACCTGGCTCTGATACCAAGTTTGTCAACCCCCGAGCCTACACACTAGGTGGGACTGGCACTCGAGAACCATTGTTGGCTCCAACCGAACCCTTGGTTTGGCTTACTACTCAGCGGGAGACTTTACTCAACAAGATAAATCCATGTAATAAACTAGAATGTTATAAAGGAAACATTCAACTGGCCAATAAGGCAAACTCAAGTCTCAACATAATAGAATAAAAATGAAAAGACTAAAGAACTAACATCAACTAACTGTCTATGAAGCCTCTCACAACTGAGATGGACGTCGGGACAAGACCCACGACATCCTAATGAACTAAAATGATAAAGTAATAAAAAGGGGGATCCTGCTGAAGCAAGAAGGCTGACCAACAACTCTGAAGCTCAACTGGATCAACGATGCGCTGGGTGCTGATCCTGGTTACCTGAATCTGCATCATAAAAAGATGCAGGCTAACTGACATCAGTACATTAAATGTACGAGTATGCGAGAGGAATACTAAACAAGACATAAACTTGAAAAGGGAACTAAAAGAACAAACTTGGTCTCAACTCAACTGAACTCATTTCAATATAAAACAGTAATATAAATGCAATATAAAGAAAAACTTTTAAAACATAGATAACAACTCTGTGTATTTAGAAATACAATAGTAACTCTGTGTGTATGCGAAGATAAAATATAACTCTGAATGTATATAAAAATACAAGTAACTCTGTGTATATATTAATACAAAATATTTCTGTGGGAGTTTCTCTAACCGACAACCATCACTTAAGAGCTATGTGATGATACAACATTTTACCTCACGCTGCTAGGGCCGTCCTATACCTTGCCGATGGTATAGAACCTGACTACTAAGTGGATCCACTAGTCTATGCTAAAAATCACTAAGGAATCATCTAAAAAGTATGACACTTTTTAACCCATGATGACTACATGGTTTATGGTGGCTGGGAGTTGTCTGAACTCTTCCCCATATCGGTGCTCAATACTACTCTCAAAATATACTAGCTCATATGTTTAAAAACATAAATCTGTGGTTTGAGATAATTACTCAAAACTAGCCCAAAGGCTCTCTTGGAAATCAATGTTTCCTCTCTTGCTTAATTGTGAAGAATTTACTCTTTATTGAAAACTAGCTCAAAGGCTCCTTTGGAAATCTCAGTTTCTTTTCTTGTTTAAATGTGAAAACATTTTACTCTTGGGAATACATAGTCCCGATATACTCTTTTAAAGAAATGAACTTCAATCTTTACTTTTTACTCAACTCAAACTCATGTCTTAAACAAAGTTAAAACATTTGTAAAAGACTTTTGGAAGACTCTTCTTGACTTGTCCCTTAACTTTCCTTGAATTTGAATTTATAGATTCAAGGATTGTGATTAGTGATAGGAAAGATCTCATGATATTTAGGAGTGTTTTTAGATAGTTAAACATGAGCAACGATCAAGAAATCACTGTCTGAAAGCAAGTCTGTGACGCGGAGATGCATTTAAATATTTGGTCGCAAAATAAATATGGAGCAGAAGGGTCCGTGACAGCTCCGCGACGCGGAGAGAAAATTCCCCATCATGAGGAAAATGTCTGCGAGGCGGACCTCGTACCCAAATTCTCCCAACTTTTTCCTTCTTCATTTTCTAACCCCAATTCACCTAAACTCGATTATTTTTCTCAAATTCTCTTTAGAATCATATACCCACTATATATACACAATAATCTAACTCAAACAACTCGAGGAAACAACACTATAACCTCAAGAAACTCCTCAATCTCAACCCATATTCAAGAACGAAAGCAATTCAAGAACATTCAAACTACCAATCTTGTAGGACGACTTCACGCTGAAATAATCATGTTTGGCACGTGGAGAACTAGGATCAAATCCTTGACGAAATTCGAAATCAATTTCTCACGAAGACGACGAATCTTGACTTTCCTCTTCTCTTCTCTCTTGAGTTCTTCTCTCTAAAACTCTAGCGTGAAATCTTTGAGTTCGTAAACTGACCCAATTCAGTTTAGACCCCTAATTAATTACCAAAAATGAAATAAATTAATTGGGTAGTGAAAAGACCATAGTACCCTTCAAAAATCTGGTTTTGACTTTCCTAACTAGACAATCTAACTTCAAATAGGCATATCTCCCTCATACGAATTCAAAACTGAGAAAAGTCCATGGCGTTGGAAATATGATTCAAAGATCTTTCCTACGGTATCTTGTAGCACACATAGATCATCCTGAGCTAGCAGTTGTGGTCATTTGAAGTTGACCCAAACTTCATACTTAGCTTAACTTTGTCAAACTTTCCAAATTTGATTATTTCCAAAAATGGTTTCTTTCTAATTCTAGTTCTTTAAAATAGTGAGCTGTTACAGAAATTATATATGGGAACTAAGTATTCCTAATAGTAAATGTTTTTACATTCAAGATTAGAGGAAACATCGACTTTCAAAAGAGTTCATGAGCAGTTTTAAGTACCATCTCTTTTAAGAGAAATATTTTGAGTAATAATCTCAAAGTTGAGAAAGAGGAAATGTTTTCTTTAACATATGAGCTAAGTTATATTTTGGGAGTAGTATTGAGCACTGATATGGGGGAGAGTTCTAACAACTCACAACCCCCATAAACCATGTAGCCAACGTGGGTAGAAAGGGTCATACTCTTTAGATGATTCCTTATTAATTTTTAAGCATAGACTAGTGGATCCACTTAGTGAGTAGGTTTTATACCCTGGAAAAGTATAGGACTATTCTGGCAGCGTGGGATAAATGTTGTATCATCACATAACTCATAGTGATGGTTGTTGGTTAAATAATCTCCCACAAAATTATTATGTATTTTTATACAAACTGAGTTATTATTATATTTTTCAATACATTAAGTTGTTATCTACGGTTTTAAAAGCTTTTCTTTATAATGCATTTTTACTACTGCTTGATATTGAACAAAGTTGAGTAACTTATTGTTGAGTTGAGCCCTATTTCTCTGAGTTGAATTGAACTATATTTCACAGAGTTGAGTATCTTATTATTGAGTTGAGCCCTATTTCTATGAGTTGAGTTGAGTATCTTATTATTGAGTTGACCCCTATTTTCTCTGAGCTGAGTTGAACTATGTTTCACTAAGTTGAGTATCTTATCCTTGAATACTTCTGAGTTGAGTAAGTTTTAGTATCTTTGAGTATTCCTTGAGTTGAGTGAGTTTGAGACAAGGTAAATATGTTTCCTTCGATTTTAGTTCAAGCTTATGTTATGTTTTAGAATTCCCCTTGCATGCTCGTTTATTCAATGTATTGACGCCATTTGGCATGCATCATTTCATGATGCAAATACAAGTAGCTAGGGTCATCAACAAACACTTCATTGACACCACTTGCAGTTCAAGTTAGCTCTGTTGAGCCTCCTTGCTCCCAGAGGAGTCCATTTATTATTTTAGTTTTGTTAGGATGTCGTGGATCTTGTCCCAACTTCCATCTTTGTCGTTTAGAGGCTTCATAGATAAACAACTGAGTTGAGAAGTCTCTTTCATTTATTTTGTTAAATGTTTTAAAGACTTGAGTTGCCTATTTTTGGCTAGTTGACTATTCTATTTTATTCAGAGTTAATCATTTGAGTTAAAGCTTCGTATTTGAGTTCAATGATATTTATTCAGTTTTAAGCTTTGTATGCTTGAGTTATTCTCCCGCTTGTAGTCATCCAGGATGAGGGTTCACTTGGGGACCAACAATGGTTCTCAAGTACCGGCCACGTCTAGGGTGTAGACTTGAGTCGTGACATTTACCCCTCCAGATTCTGACCCTAAGTCATTTCTAATTAAGTTTTGAAGTTGGTTTCATGATTTGAGTAAAAAGTTGTGAATTTTGTACGTTTTGAGTTTGATAAGGTTGGAAAAGTGGTTTTTGATATATTTTGGAGTTTCAAATGTCGGAATGAAATTCTGTTGATTTCATCAGTCCCACAATGTGGAAATTGGTCTATGAGTTTCAATTTCGGAGTCGTTTTGAGGATTTGAGGTCCTAAGTTGGAAATTTGTGAAAATTTAGCCTTTCGATTGACTTTGGTCAATATTTGGGGTTTGGATCCTCGAATCGGATTTTCGAGAGTTCCACTAGATTCGAGGGATGACTTTAGGCCTGGGTGAGGTATTATCTGAATATTTAGAGTTCCCGAGCTTGATTTGACCTTTTTAGGGATTATGATTAGTTCTTGTGTCGTACACGGGACTCGGGTCAAGGAGACCTCATATTCATATTTCGATGATTCCATTGAGTCCGAAACATCGAGTATAGTCAATTTACATACATGGTTTGTGTGTACGGGGTTCATAATAAATCCCGATGATTCTTTCGATGATGGTTGATTTTTTTGTTCTGTAGTGCTGAAGTCAACCCTCCGCGATTGCAGAGGGAGGACCTTGTTTGCGGGGCTTTAATGATTTGGGGACAACATTCACGGATAGGGTTCCGCATTCGCGGAAGACCCTTGGACAAAGTATCTTCCAAAAATTAGGGTTTCAACCCCATTTTATCATTTTTGAGTTTTTGGAGCTTTGGTGTGGCGATTTGAAAAAACTTTTTGAGAAGAAATATTTGGGTAACGATCCGTAATATTAAATCTTCATTTACCTATTATTATTTATGAATTTAAGTGTTCAAATCAAGGTTTTGAAATGATTAATTGAGGTCTTTCTTCAAGAACCCAAGAATTTAGTAAAATGGTGATTATGGACTAATTTTAAATCTCTTTTCGAAATGGTTTTCATCAATGAGTTTCAAATGCCTTGGGTAATGTTTTCAAGTAAAGATTTTCGGATTCAAACTTCATTTTTGAAATTGGGTTCTTGAGATGATTTGACCCATTTTGCAAATGTTTGAATTGGGTGTTGTTATTTTCGAAATTTTATTGTGATTACTTGATTGAATTAGATTGTGTGGCTTTGGACATTGTTTGGAAAGGGAAGAATCAAGTCCTAGATTGACCTTTGATTGCAATTAAGGCAAGTGATCTTTCAAACCTTGTAAAATTAGTAGAATCGTGTATTTCCCTTCATTTGTATGTGTTGGGGAGTAATGAGAACGAGGTGTTGAGTTCAATTAT
>JAJOOO010016635.1:0-28225 GCA_029582685.1 Solanum piurae | reverse complement strand
ATAGATATTGATTGTCATTTTGTGAGGGAAAGAATTTGTCAAGGAATGCTGAAAACAGAACACATCAACACCAAACATCAACTAGCTGATTTACTGACTAAAGGGCTGGGAAAGGAACAACACAACTTGTTAATGAGTAGACTTGGAATGGCAAATGTATTTCAACCATAAGCTTGAGGAGGAGTGTTAACTAGTGTAAATAGTTAACAAGCTATATGGTTGAGTTAGTTAACCAATGAGTAAGAAAGTTAGTTAGAAAGATGCCTTGTTAGCATGAGTTAGTTACTGCATATATTTGTAGTATAAATACACACTCTGTACAGATACATTGTATCAAGTCATATTATACAATCAATACAACTCTCTCTTCTTCCTCTCTTCTAGCTATGGTGTTTAAGATTGAGCTATGAAGCTTTCAGTTTTCAATATTGGGTTATTGGGTAAACCGATAACCCATCAAGAGTTAAGACTATAATAATTTAATACTTTTACATATACATACATATTAATAAATATTAATCTCAATATCTTAATAGTTATGTCTTTGTCATTTAGCTATCAATCATACTTTGCTGTGACTTTGAGTTCACAACTTTACATTATACAAATCGTCAAAACCTAAATTAAGAATCATATTCCTCTTTATTTCTCTTTGTGTTACACATGTATAGTTCTTTTCATGTTTGTTATTATTATTTCTATTTTATGAGCTATTGTAAAGTTACATTATTGTCTTGTTGTGTCAAATTTATTAGAGAAGTCATATATTTATTTTATAAGCATATTTTTATTGGTTAAACCAAAAACCGAACCGTTAAGGACCAAAACCAATAAACCGAAAATCGATAGAAAATTATCTTATTGATTCGTTATTGGTTTAGCGTATTTAAAAACCGAAACCCAATAAACCGAACCGATAATTCATAAAACCGAACCGAACCGACCGATGCATGCCTAACGTCTGTTTTCAAGAAAATTCATTTTGATGGGTGCCTCCAACTTGTTAAATTGGATTAACACTGTTCCACTATTCACTTTTCATATAGAACGCCAGCATATTACATAGTAACAATAAATAAATTGGAAATATTTAGTTGAATTTCAGAAGTTATGAAGTAGTAGGTCGACAACTTTTCTTTTTCTAATAATTGAACGTGTTTTCAGATTATCCAATCTGATATATTATTGAAAATATCTCACCACTTAATTTTAAAATAATTTTTGTGACACTAATTCCTTTTACTTTATCCTTTCAAATCTTTTCTTGTAACACACATGTAAAAACTGAAATTAGTTCAAAGGTCGATTTACTCCGTCTTCATGTATTTAGTAGCTAAGGTGATATATATTTCAGGTAGAAAGCGAATTAATTGATAGTTATTATGTGTTTTGATAAATGATTGATATTCAAATATGAAATTTGAAAAAGCAGTATACTTTAGTATATTTTTAATAAGTATTACTAACTCTTTTTTATACAATGTCAAGATTATTGATTTTTTCAAATCTAATTTTAAAACGAGGCAAAATATGTACGGATCAAGTTGGACACTAATTCAACTTTTTGGACCGTGTCAAATAAAGTGTGTAACCAAATTGCCTCTAATTTCAATATAAATAAACAAGCTTGTTGTTTAATTTCTACATATCTAAGCTTCTCTCCTATACCTAAAAGAGAGACACTTACAAAGGAAGAAAAGTATTTCATAAGTTAAATTCAATTAGCTAATACATCAAGAAATATTTGAAAAAAGATGAAGAACGTTATGAAAGTTGTGTTTGTGCTTTGTATCATCATGTGTGTCCTCCTAACACCTACCATTGCTAAGGTGAGTGCGAGTCGTGGCAGTACAAGGACTTCAACCACAAGATTGACCCCAGTAGTTCGTGCTGGTGCTCGTGCTGATGCCCCCTCTACCAACAACTCATCATCATCCACCCCCTTGTGCATGTCCTCTATAGCTATGACTCTCTTTGCCTACCTTTCATTTGCTTACTTTTGATATATATATGCTTACACGTTGGGCTTGCAGGTTCAGAATTTAGATTTTATGAGTCGAGGTGTTAGTGTAAATTTTAAAATGTATATGTAATTCTATCGATTTACGATTGTTATTCATTAGATACATAGGAGTACTACTGAGGCCATGTCACATTATGTAATCTGTTCGAGTTATGAATAAGATCTGGTTTTGATATTAAATTTTCTTGTCATGTGATTGACTATATGTTGCTCGAATTTTGAAACTTTATTTAGAGTGGGGAAAATTTACTAGTCATAGTCACTTAGATGATGTATTGATCTCTTGTGGATCAACAATAGAGGCCTTTTCACGAAATTTTATTGTCAGATTAATTACCGACAGATCACATAACAGAGACACTTCAATGACCCAATATTCTGTCAATATCTGGTTGCTCCAACTTGCAAAATTAGAACGCCATATAATACATTGTCAGCAACAATAAATTAAAGAGGATATATTTATTAGAAGCACTTTTTTTCTTCGTTTCAATTTGTTTGTCTTACTAGAATATTTATTTTTAGTCTGTCTAAAAAGTTTTTTTTTTGTCACTTTTTAATTTCAATTATAATTCCACATGGCATGTTTAATAGTATAAGATTAAAGGACATTATGATACATTATACATATTTATAATTTAAGATAATAGAATTTAAATTTTTTCTTTATTTTTAAAACTCAATGAGAGTTAAAAACCAAACGATCAAATTGAAACAGATGGAGTAAGTTTTCTTCCCTCCAAATTGTTTTACAATTTCTTGTTTACTTATCCACGAACTTGTCAAGTTGGACATTATATGGCGAGGTTTTTAGATTGTGTCAAAGAAAGTTCCTAGTCACAGTGTGCCACTCTACTTAATGGGAAAACTACCGCTGCCTATTTCAAATATAAATATCCAAGCTTGTTGTTTATATATAAAAAAATAATAACAGACAAATAGATCAATAAAGATTGTGATGAAGTGGTAAATATTTTGAATTTGAGTCTCTCTGAGTACAAAATCGTCTTTATTAGAGAACGTTTTAACTTTCACCCCGACATAAGACTTTTCAGCCCAAATTTTAATTTAGTCGAGCGCCAATTGGAAAACTTTAAAAAAAAAAACAGACAAATAGGGGATATGAAGTCATCAATTATTAAATATTAGTCTAATTCAAAGATCAGTTTTCTGCGTCTTCATTCTTTTTTACATGTCAAGATTATTTCCTTTTGGAATCTAAAAAAAAAAAAACACTAAGCAAACTACGTAATTTTTTCTATCCAATTGAATTTAGAAGAAACGTTCTCTAAATATACTAACGTCTGTTTTCAAGAAAGTAAATACATTTTGATGGGTGCCTCCAACTTGTTAAATTGGATTAATTAACACCGTCCCACTATTGACCATTAATATAGAACGCCAGCATATTATATATTAACAATATATAATAGGAATTTAATTGACTTTCAGAAGATTTGAACGTGTTTTCAGATGATTCAAATCCTGATATATCATTTAAAATTTCTCACCACTTAAATTTTAAATGTTTTATGTCAAACTATTAAGTATTAGGCGAGTTTTAAAATATTTTTTGTGAAACTAGTTCTTTGCTGATCACCTTTTCAAGATACTTTAGCCTATTATTTATTTAAAAAAGAAGAAGATATTTTAGTCTATTTTTGACCATTGAACTCTTTTTTATACATTTCAAGATTATTTCTTTTTTTTCAAATCTAATAAAAAAAACGAGGTAAACTATGTACTAATTAATTAGTTTTTTTTTTTTGTTCTTCAATTTCCTGTTGACTTTTCAACGCATTTGTCAAGTTGGACACTAGTTCAAGTTTTTAGACCGTGTCAAATAAAGTGAGACTGAGTAACCAAATTGCCTCTCTACTTAATGAGAAAACATGCAAATTTCAATATAAATAGAGACAAGCTTCTTGTTTAATTTCTACATATCTAAACTTTTCTCTTACCCCTAAAAGAGAGAAATACTTACAATATAATAGGAAGAAAAGTTTTACGTGTGTATAAGTTAAATCCAATTAGCTAATATATCAAGCAATATTTAACAAAAAAAAAGAAAGAAAGATGAAGAACGTTATGAAGGCTGTGTTGTGATATCTATCATCATGTACGTCCTTCTAACACCTACCATTGCTAAGGTAAGTGGGAGTCGTGGCAGTACAAGGACTTCAACCACAAGATTGACCCCAGTAGTACTCAGTGCTGCTGCTCCCTCTACCAACAACTCATCATCATCCACCCCTTTGTGCATGTCCTCTATAGCTATAGCTCTCTTTGCTTACCTTTCATTTGTTTACTTTTGATATATGTGAACATGTTGGGCTGGTGGATTCAGAATTTAGATTTTACGAATTGAGTGTGAGGTGTGGGTGTGAATTTTAAAATGTATAGGAGTTTGACCACAAGTCACAGGTTTCTACTGAACCAGTGATTAGATATGAAACTGTTAATGTACCCAATATATTTCTATAAAAATGCATTTGTTGTTCTTTATATTATTGCCTGGAGTACTGAGGCAATGTCACATAAAGTAATCTGTTTAAGAGTTTTGTATAAAATATGGTTTTGATATTAAAAAATTTTGTGATGTGATTTGACTATATTCTGCCTGGAATTTTGAAGCTTAATTTAGAGTTGGGAAATTTTCTTGAATCAAAGTTTGATGGGACTAAAGCACATGTAGGCTTTGGTATCCGAAACCTCTAATTATAGAGAAGCAGTCGAATTCACTGTATCATATTCATACATATCCTTTAATGGTAAAGGTTATTCTATTTCAAGATTCTAATTTTTAACAGAGTTCCAAAAGGAGGAAAAAAAACAAATGGATCTGATCTCTTGTCTTCTAGTAAACATTGAAGACGCCCATAATATCCCTTAAAAGGTCACCAACTAATTAAGTACACTTTTTTCTTATAATCTACGAAGCGCCATAAATTCACTAGTCATTTTCATTACCTGATAGATCACATAACAGAGACACTTCAACGACCCAATATTCTGTCAATTTGTGATTGCAACTGTAGTAGTGATGCATGGTTGGTGCTCCAACTTGCAAAATTAGAACGCCATATTAAACATTATCAGCGAGGATATATTTATTCAAATATTGAAAGACAACACTGTAATTTCTTTCTAATAATTGAACGAGTACTTTTCAAGTTAATTTTAAATCATGATCATTTAAAATTTCTTACAACTTAACTTTTAATTATTTTTTTTGTGATACTACTTCTATCCTGATCATCCCTTTAAATCTTTTAACGTTGATCTTGTAACACACATATAACTAATAACAGAAAAATATAAGAGGGTATAATTAGATTGATGAAAACATGAATTATCAAATATTAATCCAGTTCAAAGATCAATTTGCCGCCTCTTCTTCATTTTTTTTACTGACATATCAAGATTTCATATTTAAATCTAATAAAAAAATGAAGCAAAACTAATAGCACTAGTCTCTCCGTTTTACTTTGTTAATCTATTTCAAAAGGAATGAGTATTTTCTTCCCTCCGTCTTCAGGTAATTAATTGAGTAATATTTTAGGTACAACTGCTAATTGAGATGCATTTTAATAAATAATTAGTGATTATTTTGATATAAGCTCGAAAAAACAGAAAACTTTAATGTGTCTTTTTTACCATATACATGTCAATATTTGTTCTTTTTTGAAATCATTAAAAAACGAGGCAAACTAGTAATTTCCTGTTGACTTTTCAACGTACTGGTCAAAAGAGAAGACTAGTCCAAGTTTTGAGACCGTGTCAAAGAAAGTTCCTAGTCCCCCCCTGTAACCAAATTGCCTCAACTATAAATAGACAAGCTTATTGTTTCTCCATATCCAAACCAATTTTCTCTTACACCTAACACTTACAAAAGAAAGAAAGAGATCGATTGTTTGTAACAAGACAAAAGATGAAGAACATTATGAAAGTTATGTTTGTGCTTTCTATCATCATGTGTGTCCTCCTAACACCTACCATTGCTAGGGTGAGTGGGAGTCGTGGCAGTACAAGGACGACCCCAGCAGTCCGTGCTGGTGCTCGTGCTAGCAACAACTCATCATCATCCACCCCCTTGTGCATGTCCTCTATTGCTATGGCTCTCTTTGCTTACCTTTCATTTGTTTACTTTTGATATATGTGAACATGTTGAGCCAGGGGTTTAGAATTTAGATTTTACGGTTTAAGTTGTTACTGTGAATTCTAAAATGTAAATGTAATTCTATTGATTTTCATTATATACATATGTATAGGAGTGCTAGTCATAGGTTTAATTAATTTCTATTGAACCAACGAACTTGTGGTTAGATCTGAAAGTGTTATAATATTTCTATAAAATGCATGCATTTGTTGTTCTTGATATTATTGACTGGAGTAGTGAGGCCATGTAACATAATGTAATCTGTTGGAGATTTGTATAAAATCTGGTTTGAAATTAAAGTTTCTTATACATACATGCTGATTGAATTTTTTGAAGCTTAATTTCGAGTTGGGAAAATTTGATTGCAGTTTATTAAGAGCAATATGTAGGTAAAGTGATGTAGTTTCAACACTGCCAATAGTGAAACTAACGGCTAAAAAGGAGGGAAAACAAATGGTTCTGATCTCTAGTCTTCTGGCAAATCATTACCGTAACAAAAACAATTTTAACTATAATAATATATACCTGATGGGAAATAAAAAAACAAATATTAGAATTATATCAAAATTTCTTCTAGTAAATCAAATAGTAATTAAGAAATATATGGTGGAAAAAAACAAAAAAAGAAGAAGTCCAAAAGCGGAAATTATTTGACCTATTCCTAATTAAGAAATCACATATAACCTATCAACGAGCTACAGGCTACTATTTGACCAATTACCATACTTTCAATATTGTAAAGAAACATTTACATCAGAAGTACAACACGTACCAATCCATTAATTAATTGAGGGGCATGGAAAATTAAACAAAGATTATTAAAGCTGTACGATTATAGTTTCTATATTAAAAAGATTCTCTTCACTTTGCCTTATTCTGACTTACTTTTATTTTTAGTGAGTGCCACAAAAAATGACATATTGTTATTTTTAAGTAAAATAATTTAACTGTAAAATGTCAATTTTATCCTTTTTGAAATGAATTAAAGTCACACAAATTTCTATTATTTATTTTAAACCCATAAACTTTAAAAGTCTACATTTCTTTCTTAAACCATGAGTCAAACAAACTCGCAAAAAATGGGACAGAGGAAGTAATAATCAAAGTCAATGATAAAAATTATTGTTATTCCTACATCATAACATGCACTTAAGTTCTGCTCTTCTTTATTTCTCTTTTCTTCATTTCCCTTTGTGAAATTCTAGTTAACTCAATCCTCCATTGATGAATATATGAAGAAGAAGGATTAAGAAGAAGAAGAAGGATTAAGAAGAAGAAGAAGATATTATTTTGTTATATTTCAAAATGCTTTACACGTGATTGTCCCTTATATACATACATCACTCATTCTAGAATATTCTGACAACTAACTAATTCTCATTATTGACACCTAATCACTTTACTAACTAATTACAATTGAAAACAGTTATAACTAACTGCTACAGTGAATAACAGAAAAATGGACATTGAACTAAAATGTTAAAATGTGCACATCTCAACACTCCCCCTCAAGCTGAAGGGTGGAGAATGTTCAACACTCCCAGCTTGCTTAATAAGTGCAGATGTTGAGCATGACTCAATCCTTTAATCAATAGATCAGCAAGTTGTTGTTGGGTGTGTGTGTATGCAGTCTGAACTAAGCCAGCCTTGACTTTATCCCTAATGAAGTGACAATCGATCTCAATGTGTTTAGTCCTTTCATGAAATACGGGGTTTGCTGCTAGTTGAATAGCAGATTTACTATCACTCAATACTGTGACATGCATCTGAATAGGTACACCAAGCTCTTTGAATAATCCCACAAGCCAAGTCACCTCTGCCACAGCTGAAGCCATACTTCTATATTCAGCTTGTTGTTTTTTTTATTTCCATGATATTAAAGACTCTCCAAACTTCACTATATATCCAGTAACAGACCTTCTTGTATTAGGGCATGCAGCCCAATCTGAGTCACACCAACATGTTAATGTTGTGGCAGGTTGAGCTTGTAACCAAATGCCTTGACCAACTGTCCCTTTTAGATATCTCACAATTCTGATAGTTGCTTCCCAATGTGACTTTTTGGGATGTTGCATGAATTGGCTAATTGTCTGGACTGCATAGCTAATATCAGGTCTTGTGATAGTGGCATACATCAATTTACCCACTAATCTCTGATAAGCTGAAATGTCTGTTAAAGTATCATCTTCATGTAGCCCAGTAGCTTTATCAAACTCTATTGAAGTCAATCTTAGATTGGACTCTAGTGGAGTAGCCACAAACTTTGCACCACTAAGTCCTGTATCAGATATAAGCTCCAAAATATACTTTCTTTGGTTCAGAATTATCCCAGCCTTGGATCTCAAAACTTCAATCCCCAAAAAATATCTGAGTAGTCCCAAATCCTTAAGTTTAAACTGCTAATGTAATACTTGTTTTGTCTCTTTGATCAATACCTCACTGTCCCCAGTAATAAGTAAGTCATCAACATAGATCAAAACAATTACCATCCCCTCTGGCTTCTTTAAAGTAAATAAGGAGTAGTCATGAGCACTTTGAATGAAGCCTGCAGCTAATAAGGAAGTAGTGAGCTTAATATTCCACTGCCTAGAGGCCTGTTTAAGTCCATACAAGGACTTAATGAGTTTGCAGACTTTGGTTGGACCTGGACTTCTGAACCCCTCTGGCATCTCCATGTAGACCTCTTCCTTTAAATCCCCTTGTAGAAAAGCATTATGCACATCCATTTGGTATAACACCAATTCTTAGAAGCAGCTAAGGCAATGACACATCTAACAACCATCTTTGCAACAGGAGAAAAAGTGTCATGGTAGTCCAAGCCCTCTTGTTGGCTATACCCCTTAGCCACTAGTCGGGCCTTGAACCTTTCCACGTCACCATTGGCCAGGTATTTTATTTTGTACACCCATTTTGATCCTACAGTATTTTTGTCATGTGGTAAGTCAACAACTTGCCAAGTTTTATTGTCCTCAAGAGCTTGTATTTCTAGCTTCATGGCCTGAATCCATCTATCATCTCTAACAGCTTGTTTGAAAGTCTGAGGTTCAACTAATGTAGAAAATTTTGCCAAATAGCTATGATAATGGGAAGAAACATTATTGTATGAGAGATGATTGGCAAGAGGATACTTACTGCATGTACCCTTTCCAGGAGTTGTGTAGTATTTCATCCATATGGGTTGTCTAGTTAATCTGCTGGTTTTCCTGAGAGGAACAATAGGTACATGGGAGTCATGTGGTTCTTCAACCAAATGAACAACATGTGAGTCAGGACTGTGCAAGCCATGAGAGTCTGTAGCATATGGAATAACTTCCCTTTCAGAAATATCACCAACATGAATTAAAGATTCTGGAGGAGAGATCTCATTAGGCAACAACTCATCATAACAAGAAGGAAGTACTACACTTGTCTCATTTGCAAGAGACTGTGATGAAGCAAAATGAAAGGTGTGTTCTTGAAAAATGACATCTCGATGAACGAACAACCTTTTTGTATGTAGATTCAACAATAAGTAGCCTTTCTGTGTGTCTGAGTAGCCCATCAAGACAACAGGTGTGGCTCTTTCTGAGAACTTGTCACCTTTGGGAATTACTGAAGCATAACCAAGGCAACCTATCACTCTCAAATGACCCAGGTTAGGAGGTTTGGAAAATAGCATTTCATAGGGACTCTTGCCATTAATAGAAGAAGAGGGTAGTCTGTTCATTAAATATACTGCAGCCTTAATGCAGATACCCCAAAATCTCAATGGCATAGAGGATTGAAATCTGATGGCCCTGGCAATATTTAAGATATGTATATGTTTCCTTTCAACAACACCATTCTGCTGTGGTGTATAAGGACAACTGCTCTGATGTGTAACTCATAAGGTCATGAATAATTCCCTGCACTGAGAGTTAAAAAATTCTATGCCATTATCTGTTCTAACTGCTTTGACAGTGAGACCAAACTGAGTCTTAATCATTTGGAAAAAACTTTTAATGGCTACAATAGTTTCAGATTTAAGCTGAAGTAAATGAATCCAAGAGTATCTATAATGATCATCAACTATTGTTAGAAAATAATATTTCTTGTCAAAGGTGGGAACCTTATATGGCCCCCAAAGATCCATGTGCACAATGTCAAAAAACATAGAGGATCTAGACTCACTAATAGGAAATGATAGTCTAGTCTGTTTAGCTAATTGACAGACTGAACAATTATTGAGAGATTCTACATCTTTATTATTATGAAGTAAATCTAAACTCTTCAAAGTATGGGATGAAGGATGACCAAGTCTTCTATGCCATAATCCACAATCCTGCTTCGATACTCTTGCTGCTATCCTCTGATGCTCTTGATTTCCACTTTGTTTTGGTTCTCCACATTCACCTTTGAAAAAGTATAAACTTCCTTCCTCCTTACCAATTCCCTTCACCCTGCCACTGTAAAGATCCTGAAACACACAGAAGTCAGGGTAAAAGGAAACAAAGCAGGAGAGTTTCTTGGTTATTTTGGACACTGACAGTAAGTTGAACTTGAAGTCAGGAACAACCACTACATCATTCACAGTCTTAGAATTAAACATACATGCCTCTCCAATATGTGATATTTCAGCCTTGTCTCCTGTGGGCAAATTTACTCTTTCTCCTTGAGATTTATCTAAACATCTACTAGTGGTTAACAACTTTCTATCAGCTGTAATGTGATGGGAACAACCAGATTCTACTATCCAAGTATGTGAAGAAACATTGGATGAGAAACAAGTAGCCTTACCTGTCATATTAGCCTGCTTCACCTCCTTGTTGTCTTTGTGTAGCATGTCCATAATTTGTCGATATTCTCCATCAATGAATCCATGTGCCTTAGCCATAAAACATTGTTTACTTCTTGGTTGTTGGTATTAGGGTGATCCACCTGATCTCTAGATACAACAGTCAGATTTGCTGAGAGTTGCCCAGTGTTGCCTCTATTACCACCAAAATTCCCAAATCCTTTATTATTTTGTCCTTCAGAGGCTTGCACAGGTTGTCCCCTTGAGTTCCCATTGTTATAACCAGATTTTCTTCTTTGTTTCCAGTCAGCAGGATATCCAATCAACTTGTAGCAATTCTCCTTAGTGTGACTAGTAAAATGACAATACTCACACTTCCTTCCTTTATAATTCTGATTTCCAGTATTGAACATATGACCTCTGTTAACTTGCATTGCAAGTGGTGTTGCATCAGGTTTCTCACACGCAACAGCTACACAAGTTGAATGTTGAATTTCATCCTCTATAATCATGGCATATGCCTGATTGATAGAAAGAGATGCACTTTTCAGTAGAATTTGTCTACGAGCCTGATCATAGGACTCATTTAAACCACTCAAAAACTGAATTAGGCGCATCTGATATAAGTGATCTGCATATTCTTTTGATTTTGGGCGCACAACTTGGTGAAGGAACCAGTGCATCAAACTCTCCCCATAAATTCTTCAATTTAGTAAAGTAAGTAGAAACATAATCAGTACCTTGTGAAAGTGTGTGGATCTCCCTATGCAGTTGATAAATTCTCATTCGATTGACCTTGTCGAATCGCTCCTTCAAGTCTTCCCAAACAGTGTAAGCAGTTGTGGCGTACACAATACCACTTAGAAGTTCTTCACTGACCGTACTCATTAACCATGAAAGGACTATAGCATTACAAGTCTCCCATTGTTCGTGTAATGCATCTGGATACAGAGTTCGACTACAAGCTCCCGTAACAAAATCATACTTCCTTTTTCCCAATAATGCAATACGCATCGATCGACTCCAGATTCCATAATTCTCAGATCCAGTCAATTTGATAGAAATCAACATCGCACCTGAAGCATCTGAAGGACCTATGTACAAAGGATCATTCTGATCTATTTTGATAGCAGCCATTGTCGTCTTCTACACAGCTTGTCGTCTTCTACACAGCCAGTATCGATGGCTCTGATACCATGTGAAATTCTAGTTAACTCAATCCTCCATTGATGAATATATGAAGAAGAAGGATTAAGAAGAAGAAGAAGATATTATTTTGTTATATTTCAAAATGCTTTACACGTGATTGTCCCTTATATACATACATCACTCATTCTAGAATATTCTGACAACTAACTAATTCTCATTATTGACACCTAATCACTTTACTAACTAATTATAATTGAAAACAGTTATAACTAACTGCTACAGTGGATAACAGAAAAATGGACAATGAACTAAAATGTTAAAATGTGCACATCTCAACACCCTTAAATTCTTGTTTAAATTAGGGATACATATCATTGTTTAAATTTATTAGAGAAAATTCCAATGAAAAAATGCAATTAAAGGATTAACTCAAAAAACAAAAGTTGAAAGATAGATATGGTGGGATGATGGGAAAAAGATCGAGAGTAGGACAAGAGATACTATTTTTAATATATTTATGGACAAGTTAATACTTTATATGAATGAGGATTACTAAAATGTTTGGAAGCAAATATGTGAGTTATTAATTATCTGAACCATGGTTAAGGCCTTACTTTAAGAAATTAAATCTTATCCATTAAACTTAATTAATACTTTATTTTAAAGAGAACATAAATAAAAAGGAGTCGGGTTCATCTAAATGAATGTTACTAATCAATGCTTTATCCTAGTAGGTGTATTCCTTAGCTAGACGATTATACATTCTAAAAATAATACTAGTCGTTTAGTTTTAAGTTATTTTGTGATTAGTTATATGAGAATAATTTATCTCATCACAAGATATAAATAGTAGGATAAATAATTTTAAGACTATCTAATACCTTCAAATCAAACACACAATAAAATAGTCTCACATTTTATTCATAAAATTATTATACCTTATATCAAACGACTCTATACGATAATACGACTCCTAACAAGAATAATATATGATCGATGATACGATAAGAAAATTAAACATCTGCTAGAAAGAAACAATATTATAGATCTAAAATGAAACGACAATAATGGAAGGAGCTTATTATTAAGTTGACATGATCATGAGAATTGAGATGGCCAAAAGACAAGCACGTGCATAGATTCATCAAAGTTGGTGAAAATCACAAAAAGAGACATTTTTTAAGTTACAAAATTGAATACAAAAATAATAAAATTCCAAAATTTGGAAGTCCACCCACATGTTTACGTCAGTTTCTCTTTATTTTTTTGTGCATTTGGATCCTTCGCCGAAGGAGAAGTAGTATTATCAAACAAGCAACTTCCACTCTCTCCCTCTCACACACGCACAATTAAATACACTAAACTTTATTAGCTTCTCTCATGTCTCTCCCTTATATCAAATTATATAGATCACCTAAAAGATAATGTCACCTAATTTTTTACGTTAAAAGTAATCTAATGTTGTCATATTTTAAAATATATTAATGTTGTTAAAATTTAATAGTTTAAATTTTAAAATAAAAGGATTGATCGCAATTTTCAATACTGTAACAGAGAAAATAAAGATTCTAATTGATACTTCTCTCATCGCCATCACATGAGAACGAGTTGAGACATGATAATAATTTGAAAAAATGTATACATACACTCTATCTATCAATTTAAATTTTGATATGAAATCATAAGTATTAGGGGTGTATAAAACCGAACCGAAAACTGAATCAAACCGGAATTCGAGTCAAATCGAAAAAAAATCTAATTAGTGGTTTGGGTTAACTCGGTTTGGTATTGGGAAAAAAAATCCGACTATATTTGAGTTGGTTTGGTTTCAGCTAAAAAAAATCAACCCGAGACCAAACCAACCCGACATTATATATATAATTTTAAAATTTTATTTTATACGTAAAAATATTTACTTTGATATTATAATTTTTAAATATTTCTTATACTTTTTCATAGTTTTTATCTTGTAATATATTATTTCATGTTTGAAAGTTAGAATTCTTAATGGTCCAATAAAAATTATAGTCCATAGATGTTGATAATTATAATAAAGCTTTAATCAAAATCAAATCAATACTAATGCAAAAAGAAAATCAATTCAACACTAAGAATGATAATAATATTGAATATTTGTTCTTTAGTTTTACATAGGTTTAGGTAATTAAAATACATAATCTAATTTTAATTTCTTTTAATATTTAGTCATAACACTAACTTATTTTAGCATGATTTAGTACTTTTACATTATGATCATTTTCATTATGATTTATTAATTTGCAATATTTGTTTTACGCGATTTCATTATTTTTTTTGTTGTTGAATATTTTATTGTCATTAATCATACCATATTTTGTGTTATTTTCTTAAGAAACACCTTAGATAGTTGTATTTTGGTAGGACTAAAGAAATATTTGAAGTACAATTAAATTATATGTGTTGTATGAATACTTTACCGGGAAAACCCAAAAAAACTCGAGGTTGAAAAACCCGAGTTTTATTGTTTGGTTTGATTTATAAATTAAATAATTTGATTTGATATTTGAAAAATCCGAACCAATCCAGCCATATACCCCTAATAAGTATATGTAAGCTAATCAATAATATATTATCATAGGTTAAACTATAAAATTATACTATATAGTACTCTCTCTTTCTTTCTCGATCCCAATTTATGCTTTCTATTCTTGGTCTCTTTCTCTTATAAGTAATTGCGCCGGCATATCTTTCTAGGTTGTTGGTTCTTCTTGTCTCTTTGTTTTCTCCTCTCTTTTTTCTTCCTTTAATTTCTTCCAAGTGTTATATTATTTCTCAAAATTTAACTCATATTTAGTGATGGTTGTGGATTCCCAAAATGGATGTCAAATTATAGCAACACAAACACAGCAACAACAAGATGGATTGAGAACTCCAACATCAAAGGAACATAAAATTCCAATGAAATGTCCGAAAGCTCCAAGAAAGGCCAAGTCATCATCAGTTCTTGCAACTATTAGTACTGTTATTACAAAGAGAAAGAGAAAAATGTTTTTTGATGTTTACAATGATGAAGTTGAATTACTCTTTCCTCCAACTCTACTTGCAGATCTCATCAACAAAATCACCATAACAACTTGATCAATTACCTTTTTGTGATGTACGTACATCTTAATTAATTACTCTATTATGTTATGTATGTATGTATGTAATTAGCCTCTTAATTGTATTCTAACATGATTATTCCCTATCTTTCCAATGTTCGTTAACATTAATTTATGTTGACCCTAAAGTATATCTCGTTTGATTAACCTAAGATTTTTTCCATCACGAATCAGTACAAAAAAGATTCCTAATTTTTACGTGTCCTATTTTTTATTTAATTTATCATTGAGTATATCCTTTAATTTGCACATTGTAATTTTCATTGAGTTTAAATTATATAAACAATAATGTAAATAATTTTTACATCACCATCCGCTCATATAAATTATCATCAACTCATATTATTTACCTATTATAACAAATAATCTGTCTTATTTTAAATATCACAAATTACGTAATATTTAATTTTAAACTTATTTATTACTTGTAGATATCATTTGGATCATCTATAATAATGTAAAAATAAATAAAAATTACACTAGTGTAAATAACTTTAAACTTAATTACCATTTATTCATAAATTAAAATTGCCGGCCGGCCAATCTCAATTCTTAGCAACCTATAGCCACATTTTTTTTGGCCGTTGGTAATTTTATTAAAAGAAAGAATCATATGATAGGAATAATTAATTTGAGTTGTCATGTGGGATGAAGATGGAGAAACACAGACAGCAATTGACTTCACCAAGATGCAAACATAAAGCTTACATACTTTATAATTTACATCTTTGTTTTATACGTACTAATTTTATATTAGTACTACTTTTCTCTGTAGTTGTTCTTTTTGGCTGGCCTCACTTAGACTCATTATGACTTTTTCATCTTTTTATTGCATGAAACTAACTTCTTCTTTTAATTTGTCACCGGACATCTTATAATCACTTTAGAGTTCGACTTATTAAAATTCACACAAAGTAAAACGCTAGCTATCAGCTATATTAGTGCGAACACCCTTTTATGTGAAATCCCACATAGTTTCGAACTATAATTACTTGTGAGATTCTAGCAGTGTGTTGGATGTTTCAATTGTAAATGATTCGAATTTGAGCAAGTTGTGCTGATTTTTTTATTCTTCTTATTTTAGCTAGAGATATTTTTGTGTCGCATTAAAAAATGGTTATTGAATATGGATGCAAAAAGTGGCTACAACAGTTAAGACAGGGTCATATCGTGTGTAGCCCAACATGAAGCCCAATGAAATTGTGCACTGGATGATTGTGAACAACAAAATATGTGCAATAATCTAGACGCAATTTAAACTTTGAAATTCTAAAGAGCAACTTTCACATATAGCAAATACAAAATTCATATTTGTATGCTATAGCAAAATTTGCATAATTGCGCTCTATAGCAAATATATATATGTAGAATTCGCTATACATATACAAAAAAAGACAGTTGTATAATTCGCTATACATATACAAAGAAAGCAGTTGTATAATTCGTTATACATATACAAAAGAAAGTAGTTGTATACAAAAGATCAATTGTATAATAAAACAAGAGAGAAAGTCAAAAGAAAACTGGGCAGGGAAATATTTGTATTGTATAATTATAAGTGTATAGGACGAATATATATGTATTTGCATGTGTATATACAATTTTCTCTCGCTTTATACAACAGAAGCACAATTTATACATTTTGTTTCTGTTTGTATAAGCGAGAGAGGCGAGGGTGGAGAGTGAGATCTGGGAGAGGGGAACGAAAATATATGTATCTATACAATTTTCTCTCGCTTTATACAAACACAAACACATTTTATACATTTGTGTTTGTATAAAAGAGAGAGGCGAGCGAGACTGCCACCAAACAAGAGTGGCGAGCGAGATTCCACCAGGGAGAGTGACGAAAATAGCAATAGTTTGCTATAAGGTACAACTAAATCAAAGTATATTTATAGCATTTAATTTGAATTAATAGTTTGCTATTATATATAATTTTCCCAATTCTAAATTATATAGTTGAACTTATACTATACCGATTAAACATAAGGCCCAAAACTTGGATTTTTTTTTATTATAATGAAATCCAAACTACATAGATGGAATGATTAAATCACTACTAGAAAATAAGAAATCGGCGAGTGACAAAATTTCGTAGCTAAACAACTAAAATCTCATACATTACCCTCTTAGCAACGAATTAGGTAGGAATTATTGAAAAATTTCATAACTAATTTTATGTTTTCTTGAACTGAATTAACCTGTTACAATTCGAATAGGTATTTTCAAATCTCTTAGGTATAAAAAAATAAAAAATAAAAATTTAAAAATTATAAATCAAAAACAAATTTATAAAGCATTTTAAAATCAGTCCACCCGTAATTATTCCTACAAGTGGAACCCCTTCTCAACTGATGCCCAAAAAGAGGAGTAAAAATATCAAAGAAGCAAAAATTAGCATCCTCGTTATTCAAAAGAATAGATTTGCATTTTACCATCATCGACAATAATAACATACCTAGTATAATTTCATATGTAAGGTTTGAGCCATAAGTGTAGCTTAGAAAAGATAAAATATACACAAATCTTATCTCTATCTTTGTGAAGCAGAAAAAATGTTTATCATAAACCCGACAAAAAAAAGTGTAACTAGACAAAAAAAAAAATCTAAATGAAAAAGAAGAAAAAAGGAAGAAGGTGGCACTCCCAATCAAGGGGAAGGTGGCACTCTTATTTGACAATTTGCTCTTTTGATAAGTCAATGGCTCTTGTAAGAGAATAGAAAAAGACCTTTCATATTGGCACTTATCCCTTTGACCCTCCATTAATAGGAAAATGATGTATGAGCACAATTCGTTCCTATTCTCGGTTCGGATTTAAATTTTATAAATTCAATTTTTAATTTTTTTACTATTAAACCCATTATATTTGTAAAACTATGAGTACATATTTATTATTTCTTAAAATTTTAATTAATAAATTTATATTTCACGTTTAAAATACTAAATTCATATAAACCCGATATGGGAATGTTGCATGGACCATTGTTCTCGTGGACAAGTTGTTGCATGTGAAACTAGCAAAAAGTCCACTCTAGTTTTCCCTTCAAGAATGGGTTAATTTCTCCAACACATAACAACAAAAAGCCACCTACTCCACCACCTATAATCGATCCATTAGTTGCGTCTGATTTTTTTTTTCCTTTAAAAAATAAAGAAAGTGACAAAAAATTTCTCCAACTAACTACGCGTAATTGGAAAGTGGAAACTCGATAGATACCTGAACTCGCTCTTCTATCCTTCTCAGACTAAAGTTTTTTCTCAATAGCAAGATTCAAACTTACGTCTAATCCACACATCACACACGATTTGTTCATAGAATGAAAAAAAAGTCATGCACATAGGTGCCCTTCTTTAGCAAAGGTTTTATTACACTTGACTCACTTTCAATTG
This sequence comes from Solanum piurae, assembly GCA_029582685.1. Lineage (NCBI taxonomy): Eukaryota > Viridiplantae > Streptophyta > Magnoliopsida > Solanales > Solanaceae > Solanum > Solanum piurae. Next base: position 9,606 of record JAJOOO010016635.1, on the reverse strand, counting down.
ATCATCACTGGCAAGAAATGGTCTTTTCATTCACACATTATTAGACTTTCATATTTATATTATGGATTGTTCATATAACATTACACATGGAGAGAATGTTGAATTTTCATCAGCCAGGACAAAACAGAATAAAAAATGAGGCAACTGTAAAAGAATTCTTTCTATTCCAACTGTAAAAAAAAATGTGGTAACAATATAATACTGACCAATCCAACCGCGCAAATCATTTTGATTTTGCTTACTTCCTAGTTCCTATCAAGCAGATTGGAGAGAGAGATTTATCGATATATACCATTTAGGATGCTCTTAAAAATCATGTTAATTGGAAGTCTTGATGCAAAATTCTGCTATTAGTCAAGGATTATTGGCTTATCAATGTATTCGTTTTCAGCAGCAATTCTACCAGAGCCACGACCAACCATTCTTCCGAAAGAGCTTACTGCAGATAAGCCCTTAAAACTGCTACTCCCCTCACTGAAGTTTCTTGATCGCCTAGACTTCCTAAGCTTTGTGGAGGAAACATCGTGGCTCGTGCCATCATCCTTTACAAGCTTGATAACATCTAATTGAACAATGTTGCTACGACAGAATGGGCACACAGGTGCAATAGGACTGGATGTAGTAGGATTAGGCTTTTTATGACAGCATAAGGCAAGTACGCAATGTGCACACATCTGGTGCCCGCAGTCCTGGACCTGAATCGTGCATACTTGATCGAAGCATATACAACAAATTTCTGTATCATTGACCTGCATTAGGTAATTGTAGATGATATGAGACTCTGCAACTTTTAGAGAATCTTGATTAGGCGATTTACTTGAAGCTATGTACCAGTTGCTTTTAAGCTAAAACTAGTCGTAGCAGCTTGTCAAAGAGTCGTTGTCATCTTTTAGAAAATCTAGAGTACTTCATAGATATCTGAACAGTAATTACCTCAGAGATGTTGTCATCCATCCCATTATCAGAATTGGTTGGCGATGGTGGCGAATAAGTTGTTCCTTTTAGGATGTTCTTTTCCCTCTCCTTGTTAGCCTCCATCAGGGCACATTCTAGCAAATGTTTTGCCTCTTCATTCAGCTCACTGATGAATTTCAATGGCGATGGCCAGACAAGAGGCTCTGCAGATGAAGGATTCAGCAATGCTGCACATGCACCATGTTTGTGTCTTAAAGCAATTGTGTATGGTATTCTGCTGCACCACAACCATCACATTGCATATTTTAGATAGATAAGAAAACGAAACGATTGTGGACTCACAAAAGAATACATTCAGTTTCATGACTATGCTTTCTTCTACAAAACCTGGAAAGTTAAAAAGAGGGAAAAAACAATACCCCAAATCATCTCTTTGTAATCGCTCTGCTCCCCATGCTAACAATTCACGGATGCAATCAAGAGAACCAGCTCTTGCAGCCAAATGAAGTGGTGTACTGCCTGGGAAACTGTTTTTTGTGCAAATTACTTCGAAACCCACAAATAATGAAAAGGAAAAGTCAAGTCTTGGACGAGATAATTACCCATATCCATCGGTAGAAGCACAAGCAAGAGCACCATTGTCTAGTAAAATATGAACACAATCAGCCCGTCTTTGACGAGCTGCTAAGTGCAAAGGTGTTGCTCCTTTACCATCATTAACGTTCACAAACCGGGCATATCCCCTAAAAGTTTAATTCCAACACAATGACTTAGAACAATTTGATAATATATCCACATCATAGAAAGAAAAAAGAAATGAACTCTTAAATAGATATACCAAGAAGACGCAATGTGTGATGTCCGAGCAGCAAAAAGAATTGTTTTGAGACAATCAGAGTGCCCATAATAGGCCGCATAGTGCAAGCATGTTCTCCCATTCAGCGAATCAAACATCAAGATCTGATTACATATTTCATAATTAGACCAAATAATTTTGCAGAAAATAACAATTAGCAGTTCATGGATTCTTTTTTAAGTGTTTAGTAAGTACTACATACATTGGCCCCGGCTTCAATAAGCTTTTGCACACAAGAGATCTTCCCGTGCATTGCTGCTAACATCAATGGAGTCTAAAGTAATAAACAGCGAAAATCAGGGGAAATTAAAAAAACAAATAAAAAAATATTTAACAGCTGCTCAGAGCAATCAGACATCAGAACACCACAAGAAGAAACCATCAATTCCATATGAATTTACAAATTTACGAAAATGATAGTTCAAACTCTTTTGTTTTTAGTCAATTGAAGATCGACCAAACAACAACATAGCCAGTGAAATCCCACAGAGTATGAAGGGGAAGGTAAAGTGTACATCGACCTTACTCGAAGGACCCTCGAGTTAAGTTCAGCAAATTAAAGTAGTTATGAAAAGGCAAAACGACAATGAAGAAAACAGAGCAACTAATAAGGAAAAAATGTAATAATCATACCTGCTTATATCGATTCAATAAATCAGGCTTGGCAGACTTGTCTAAAAGCATAGAAACAACCTGAAAGAACATAAAAGTTTCAACAAAAAGAAACACCCCAAAAAGTCAAAGATTTTATTTTTCTTCAAGAAAAATAACCCATTTTCAAGAAACACACCTCAATTTGGCCATTGGCAGCAGCAATATGTAAAGCAGACTGTCGATCATAAACTGTAGAATGATGAACAAGACTTGGGTTTCTCTCAAACAGAGCCTTCACAGTCTCCAAATCACCACACTGAACAGCAGTGAACAATACATGTTCATCACTTGTTCCACAACTGAGCCTCTGACCCATATTAAAATCTGAACTTTAATCTGCTGCTGCGGCGATGAGGATGAGGAGGCCCCTTTTCACCACCGTGGACGGCGGTGGTGACGGTGGTGGAAGAATTGGGAATTGGGAATTGAGAAAGTCTGAAACTCTGCATATTTATGGAGTTTTAGAAGAGAAAATGAGAGATGGGATGTGTGAATATTGAAGTTTGGGCTGCCCGAAAAGCGACGGTGAGGACGGGCAGCTTAGAGGGTGAAGGGAGAAGAAAACGGGCAGAAATCAGATATTTCTCGGGGCAGGTTAGATTCCAAATAATACTACTGTAACAGCAAATATCTATAACATTTTGAATCTAACTGTAATACTAATTTTTAGTTTTATTTGATGTATGATGAATTGAGGATGAAGCAGTCAAAGGTTTGCTGTCACACTGTTTACTGTCTCCGATCAAAGTAACCAGGATTTTCCATATTTATTAATAATTCGAGTTATAGTATAATGAACGATTAAAGGTAAACGAAAGTGTATATTTAAAACAACTCATGAATGATTTAGTTATCATTTAATGTGACAAAGAAACAATTTTGTGATTCTGTTGTTATGATTCATAATTAAAATTTAATGATCATGTGTGAAATTAGGCTAGCGAATTGTCAAAATAGACCAAATTGAAATGACATAGATCTATAGTTAACTTCAACAATATTTAGGAAGGAAGATTTTAGATATTTCTCCAACTTGATGAAAAATTGCATCTTTGTTTGTTAATTTAGCGACTTTTTACATAATCATTTTAAGGAAATGATTAAATTGTCTTTCTATCAATCGAAAAAATTATTTCTATTATACATCGGAGCTAGCAAAAAGGGTTAAAAAAAATCCCTCTACTAATAAATTAGTTGATTTTATTTGAATTTTTACGTAGGTGGTGAGATCTTTGATTCTCCGCCTTATTATTAAGGTATTGCTGAAAGCCTAAGCACATTTCTTAGCTGTATGTTGTTTTTATCAAAGCTAACACCAGTATCGCAAATGCTTGATGCCATTTGGATTTTTACGCAATAAAGAACAATATGCGGTACCCAAAAATATAGAATAAAGGGTGATTATGGACATATAGTAAGTAAAGTCGTTCTAGTACATTACTTGCAGTGTCAAAACATAGTTGATATTTCTTATAATCACTTAATTAAGTCAAAAAATAATTTTTTAGTTGAAAAAAAATCGAATCAAAAATAAATTTAAGATATCTTTCTGAGATAATAACTATTAGCTGAATTACTATATGAAAAATGAATCCCCACAAAGCATTACCATTTCTTAGTATGGTCTTAAACGCAAAAAATTACCTTAACTCATGGCAATCTGGAATACTTTGAGTTAATTTTACTTATCATCATGATTCATGGCACTTTACTCATTATAATAATAAAATAACAAATTGTGTTCTCTTTTTGTATTTCATCAGACACAAAATATAATACTCTAAACCCGACTTGTCTGTGTAAATTATTTTTATTGAGATCTCAGATTATAGAAATAAGGTATGAAGTAGCATTGATTTATTTTATTTGGTCAAACAAAAAGCGTGGGAATATAATGAATCATGAATATTCATATGAAGCAAGAAAATGATTAATAAATAGTATAATTTACATAAATCTCATAGTGTAAAACCTAAATTATCTTCTATCTCTATTCTTTTTCTAATTACACAAATCCCATGTTTTTTAGGTATTTCGGATACATAATTAAGGATCCGGATACATTATTGTTGATACATTATGTATCAATCTGTTGCACTTATTAAGGGGGAAAAAAACTGAAAAATCAAATTAAGATCTCATAGTATCCATCTGTTGCATTAATTAAGGAAAAAAAAAACTGAAAATCAAATCAAGATCCCATAAATTGTGCTTTCCATTCCAAATTATTGTCAAGAATTCAATCATATAGTGTAACAAACCAAAAAATTCAAAAAATAAATTTTTTCTTCTTGTTCATCGTTCTCTCTGTTTCATCCATTAGCCGAAAATTTCATACGATACATAATGAATATTTCGATCTTCTTACGTTTCTTCTTACTTTCAATCATACAGAGATAAATCCTAACAGAACGAAGAAATTCAAATTTTCAAATTGCTTCGGCCCCTCTATTCAGCGAAGAAACATTTCAGATTTGATTCAAAAACTTTTGTCGAAATTTTGGATAAGCGAGGTGAGTTATGAAGGATACAAAAGTGATGGAATTGTTGTTGGACAAGCGATTTCTTTTGTGAATCTTCAAGTTCATCGAAGATCCTTTCAATTTTGATTCAAGATTGTCGAAAATTTTGAGATTCAAAATTCTTCTCCCAGTTCATTGAAGATCCTTTCAGTTTTGATTCAAAATTGTTGAAAATTTTGAGTTTCAAAATTATTCTCCTAGTTCATTGAAGATCCTTTCAATTTTGATTCAAAATTATCGAAAATTTTGAGAAGATACATCATGAATGTCCTTTCAATTTAAATTGATAAGTGTTGTATTTCTACTAGATACATTAAATAAAAAAGTGTTGCCCATATGATTTTGGGTTTGAGATCGATACATTATTGTTTGGTAATTGTTATGTATCGGATACATTTAGTATGAATTCAAATTTACATATCATGCCTAAAAAATTAGTGCATGATACATTTATATTTATGTATCTTATTTTGTTTAGTGCATGATACATTACTATTTATGTATCTCATTTACATTGATAAGTATTGTATTGTTTGCCTTGAAAGATATGTATAACTTACATAATGTATCATTTTGTAGTTGAACATAATGTATCTGATACAATAACACGTTGTTAAAGAAGGATGTATGTAAGCTGAAATAAAGTGTATCTATAAATGTATCACAATAAATAAGAATTGAGTTATCAATTAGATACATGAACAAACACAATTCATTAAAGAAATTTGATTATGAAAAACACCAGAAAAAAAAGGAAAATATTTGACTGTATGAAATTTTGGGTGAAATTGAAACTAATATTATTATGAGACAATGGGAACATTAAATAATAATACAAAAATCCTAATTGTTTCAATGAATGATTAGTTGTTAGAGTCCATAACCAACTCAAATTATGAAAAATTTACAAATATTATATTAATTATTACCAAATAATATGCAACTAATCAAAAATCAGCCTAAAGTTAACTAAGGAAGTACTTTCAACAAACCCATTTAGCCGTATAGGATTATATTAAAGAAGAAATATTCCTCTTTTAATTCAATTTTTACTATTATTGGACGTGATTAGTATGGACAAAATATGAAAAAGAAACGAGGTCTGTGTCTGATATTATGGAAAATATTTTTAATTTTTTCTTATGTTTCGTTAGTTTAAATTTTTTGAAAAATATTTTTAATTTTTTTTTTATGTTTGTTAGTTTAAACTTTTTGAAAATCAAATTTGGATATAGATTTTGTAACTGCTAAGAATTTGGAGTGAATTTAGGGAGAGAAAATAGGAATAAAAAAGGGAGTGATGAATGTGGTTTGGCTGGTGACTTTTATGTATCAGGTAGTTTTTAGAAATAGGAGAAAGAAGGGATTTAAGTAATATTTTAAAAAGGTAGGGAAAAATAGAGAATAAGGAAATTAAACTTGTGTATATAAGTAATTTATCCTAATAAATAATAGTAATTCAACAATTTCACAAGCTAACAAACATTCAAATTAAGTCCTCCTAAGTCCTATGTACACAAAGCAAAGTTCATGCTTAGGAAGACACAACGAAGATACGTTACGTTATATTTACTTGTAACGGTTGTACCTAATACTTTTATTAAATCAAATTTATGTAATAATAAATTATAAACACGCATTTGATTTGATCTTGTGGTTAAGTTTATAATTAGTAGGTTAAATCAAATATATATTTCTTTCCTCTTTTCACCAATCCCTGTGTTTAAGTCTAAGTCCAAGTCTAACCACTTATGATGTGTATAGAAATGTATATTTTATATATATATATTAAAATATAAAATATGCAGTACTATTTATATAATGTGTACATACTATGTAAACGAGATAATCCAATGACATTTGACTATAATTTTATATAAAATTGTCAATGAAGTTACGTTTTACGATGACACATTTAACAAATTCATTTCTTATTGCCTCCTGCATTATGTTTGCGTGTGATGTGAGAATATTTAAGCTAAATTCTAGCTTGCTAGCTAATTAATTAATTAATCAAATCAATAATCTTTTTTAACTCGCTTAAGCATGAAAAGGTTACCTCTAGGTGCACAAATAGTATATAGTAAGACATCAGCGAGGGTATTTAGTATATACCACTGGAAACGATGCTATCTCTTTAATTATTTATTTAAAAAATCTAAGATCAAGAAAGAATATTCCTATTACAATATCGATGCAGAACTTAAAACTTTTTTATTTGTACTTTATTATTTTTTGGACTAGGCCTATTTTGTTCAGTTTGGGCTAGGTCAATTCGTTTTTGTTAGAAAATGTGGTTTGTGGAAGTTGGTTGAAGCTCATGTAGGTCTACTTCAGTAGTTCAGACGTAAGATATTAAATGGGTTCAACCAAAATCATTTCGTCTTACCTTGAACATAGGCCCAAACAGAGCTCAGATTTCATAAAAGGTTACACACAGAAATCCTAATAATTTACGAGCTAATTACTTATACAAGCTAGTTTACAATATTACAAATCTTATCAGATTTTGATGCATCCAGATACATGAGGTTAAAATTAAGTGTAATTTGTTCTAGATATACTATATTCAAGTGAATTCGCATGTATATGAGATATACAGACAAATCTAGCTCGTCTCCCTCTTATCTCGCTCGCGTATCTGACTATCTGGTATCAGATACATGCTAATCACATAAGATACTTGTACTTAGTGTAATTCGTATGTATTTGTGTTATATAGACATATCTCATTCGTCTCTCTCCTGTTCACGCTCGCCTCTCTCATGTATTTGGTAGTAAAAAACATGTATCTAGGCGTATATGACTTGAAATCTGGTTGAAATAACTAATTATTTTAGATAAAATGTAATTATTTCAAAATAAAACAAAATTTAGTAATATGATATAAATATGTCTAAATAGATTATTTTACATATGAATACATTTATTTATAAGCAAAATAAATTCTTTCCATTTAGCAAAAAGCATTGAGTTTTATAAGTTTTGTCAAAAGAGTACCATTAAGAAAGCTGCTTAGCTTTCTTGTTAGGTTTCTTAATCAACATTCTATCCACAAGACTTGTTTAAATGACGGAAAGTTGATCAATATGTTCAAAATAGAGACTACTATTATCATTTTAATATTAATAAGTATATTAATAAATAATAATAAGGATATAATTTAACCCTTGATAATGACTTGAGGTAATATGAGGAACCAAGTGGCCGATAAGGACATAGGATCAAAAGGCAAGAATATATTGTGAAGATTTAATCTCTAAAATAGATAATTTTTGTTGAAATGATTCACACGTCGACCATGTGCCGCGGTTTCCCTTTAGTGGGCCACGCACAATTTTCTACGAAACTAGCTCCTCCGAAGTCATGTTCGGACATAATTTATTAGATATTATAATACGAAAATATTGTAGAAATTAAAGTCATGTTTAGATCATGAAATATAATTTTACTTTAAACACTATTTATACATGTTTTTCAACATCTTTGTATTGTGTAAATAATTGAAATATTACTTATGGGGTAAAACGAAGTAGTAATAAAAATGTCATCCTAGTTCCTAGTAACTACTGAAAGTTCTATTGCTTCTCCATTGAATTATTGTAGTGGGTATATTTTCACAAGCCCATAATTGAGTCGTTACACTGCATGTATTGACAAAACAAGTCCACATGTGAACCAAAAAAAAGTCATATATACAAGGAAGCTTTTAGGAAACTTCTTCAAATATCTGATGTACACTTATATAATTTATTCCAAGTTCGAGATCGTTAATTTAAAGAACTACTAATGATCTATAACAACAAATATGGGAACTAATATATAAATTCTAATGTCTTTGATGCCAAGATTGACAATCCACCAACAATAGATGCATTGGCCACACAAATAAATGGTCACTAATAGCATTAATTTTGTATCATGTGATGACACTAGTAGTATTCATTTGGCTGCCCAATTGTTTGGCACTCCGAATCGTTAGAGACTATGACTATATGACTACACCCTCCTTCATTATACTGTCATTCTTACTAAAAATATATGGTTCATAATGTTGGGAATTATTTGCCCTGAGTTTCTTATCATATATATGTTTTCCTTTTAGGAAAAGATTTAGGGTTGACTAGTCCTTTTCTAGTAGGAAAATGTTTAAGACTCTATAAATAGAGGCTTATTCTTTCTAACTTAATCAGCATTCACAATGTAGTCATAGGGTTTTGAGAGTTTTGGTTAGAGAGAGAATTTGTGGGTCACAAGCTTGATACGTTATCACTTGTGTGAACCTCCTTGTATTCCGAGTGAATTGATTGAGGTTGTTTCTCTCTATATTTTGTACTCTCATATTTATAGTGGATTGTTCATCTCCTTTTGTGGACGTAGGTGGATTGACCGAACCACGTTAAATCTGTCTCTTTTGGTGTGTTTCTCGTTTGTCTTCTTACTCGTGGTCTTTCGAGGTTTGCTTTGCTAGCTTCCGCATTACACCTGCTTATTTTCGGTCCTAACAAGTGGTATCAGAGTCATGGTTCAATGATGGAGCCATGTTAGAGATGGGTGTTCATCTTGGCGGATGTAGTTCTAGCCGCAACCTTTTTGACAGTAATGAAGATCTTTGTTGGAGAAATTGTTTCAGAGAGGTTCTCTGTGTCGAGACGTAGA